>JARHVA010001110.1:2845000-2902500 GCA_037957365.1 Torreya grandis | reverse complement strand
CCTCAATCTAAATAAAAAGAACATACCTTGAAGGGCCTGAAAACCTAATTATTTTCAATCTATCCCAAACAATAATCTATATATTCAGGGTCATCCAAAGAAACATATTCACCTTTGGGAAGCTTTATAGAATCTAAACTTTGTTATTGAGCCATGAAAAATTAGCTAAGCACTTTTCAAAAGTTTATTATACCTTTTCTTAACCACAAAGTCTCCCAAAGGGTATCTACTCCACATCAAGATATCATCACCTAAAGAATTTTAAAGGGTTTGCGATTGAAGAAAATTATGAAAGGAAGAAACAATATCCATCTTCACTAGAGAATTAGCCAAGAGAGGATCTTTCCAAATTATATTGTAACCCAATGTTTCCATCGAACTAGTCCAATAGTCTTACAGTTTCCTCCCCAAACTAGCTAAAAAAAGGGTTTAGGTTTTGAAAGATACAGTGGTTATATAAGAGTCCAACATAGGACCAAGGTAAGATTAGACTAGAAGTCAACCAATCTATGACATTTGACTTGCCAACATAGGGAATTAGATATTATATGTTTGCTATTTCTCATATAATTCTAAATATAGGAATATTTTATCCAATCATGGTAAGAGATAACCCTGGAAGGATAAAGGAAATATAAATATTTATTACAAATAATCCTACTCCATAGATCATCCTCTTCTTATAAACATTTTGATATGAGCTTAATGCCAAGAGTTGTGTTGACACAAGAAAGATACCTAATTCCATAACCACCATTATATTTACATTTTCAAACTTCAACCCACTTCATGAAAGGGATTCTCTTAATGTTTACAATATCATTTCACATTACATGTAAAATTTTATCCATACATAAATTAATGCCTAGTAGCATGTTTCTCTAACTGATTTGTGTGAAAATTATTTTTTCATGCTAGAGGCATTTTTATTGAGGGAACTAAACTTGGGATCCATCCATGGATCTTCCCAGATGCCATTCCTATCACTTTTGACAGTTTTTAATGATGTAAACAATTTTTTTTTGGGTATAGATGTAGGTAAGTGAACCAACATAATGCATAGGGAAAATTCACTAGCAAAGTTCACAAACTAAAGGCAATAAATCTACACAAAAAATATGATAGAAAAATCTATCTAGGGTTAAACCTTTATATCAATCACCAATAATACTTACACTCATGTGTCTTTAGATGACAATCACCTTCTCACATCACTTGGCCATATGTATACCTTCTCTCCAGCCTCTGCAACTCAAATTTCTCAAGCATCATCACTACAAACCTTCTCCTAGGTATTTACAACTATAATTTCTATAAAACAACAAGGAGAGATCTAGTAGGCTATAATCCCATTTTTAGGGTTGGTCAGGTGCAAGCATTAATGAGCTTGAGAAAATATGCAAAACAATAAAATGGGAAATCTAGTAGGCTCAAATCCCATCCATAGTGTTAATGCATTGTAGTTTTTTGAATTATGTGGCCATCACAGTGGCATTATAAACATAGAAAACAATGAAACAAGCTAAATCATCAGAACATTTGAGGGCATGGCTTCGTGATGGGTTACACTAGTATCTTAGCTATCCTTCAAATCCATATTATGTTATTCATTGGTTTCTTCTCCTTCCCATACCTTTACATACATTTTATGATCTCAAAAAATCCACAATCCCCCTCTTGATGGATGGAAAAAAATATTGTTGGCTTATCTTCAATCTGCAGCTTCATGGTGGGAGAGTTGTAATAGTTAAAAAATGAAAAATATCATCTTCTATGTGAAAATCAGACCTTGCGTTATGAGACAGGTTTATAATTAATAGATTTGTGGGGTGGACATTATGGAGACTAGTTGTGGCATAGTTGGTATAGTATTCATCATTATTGATATGTCTCTTGTGAGGCTAGACAAGTCAATAGGTGTCATGAGAGCAGCCTGATTGATGTTTTTGTGGTGTGATGTGAGGGGTGTATGTTTTAGTTTTATTTATTTGAAATTTTCTTATTAAATATATGGTATATTAAAAATATATATATATTACTTATTGTAATATTTTTATTATAATACATACCCTTATATATTTAAATGTAGTCTAAAATATATTTTAATGCCTTATATAGTTTATTATATTATATATATTACACTAAATATTGAATTATATATTTTATTTTTTTGTACATTTTATTCTATACCATCATATATTACATATTAAACTATGTTAAGCTAAATGTATATATTATTAAAACATATATTTTATAACAAAAATTAGAATTCCACATGTATTAAAACTAGGGCACATGTATGACATGGCCCATCATACGTATAATATTAGATGAAACATGTTTTCATTTATCCCCATGATCACAATCCAATTCATTAGGAAACCTTTCACCACCTCCACGTTATGTGTGGTCTTACTCTAATTTCTATAGATGGTAGTGTATTGGTTACATAAGCAAACATGTATTAGAATATAGACTTTGGAGCCTCATTATTAGGCCTCCATATCATTGGCATTGCATGGATGACTTGAGTTGCACATTAGACATGGAGCCTTCTCACAATGAAATTGACATCATGTGTTCCTCATTAACTATTCATAATAAAAAATATCCAATCAAATAACATGATGGAATCAAGTCTTCATAAAAATAATAATATACACTCTATAACCTTAATGTGTTTACCCCATAATAGTGTGACTACATTGTTGTTTAGATCAACACATTGGATGTCAAGTCCATTCATAAACAACTAAAAAATAATCAATAGAATATGCTTCCACCCTGCAAGCTACTAATCCCTTTATAGTGGGGTTACGGTGTTTAAATTGAACAATTACACTAAAATCATGGTATGTGTATGTTATGGGACCTATGATGTATAATATTACATGAAACACCATACCATTTCCTCCCATCATCAATGCCCAATTAACATGGAAGCCTTTCACAACCTATAAGATATGTATGGCCTTGGTGTAATTTCTCTCTGTGGTGATGATATTGGTAGCGTACAAAAACCTAAATTAAAATCTAAATTTTGAAACATTAAAGCCTTTTTTCCATAGCATTGGTAGAGTAGCATTGTATTGAATTACACATCAAACATGGAGCCTTTACACAATCAAAATAACATCACATTATCCTCATCAACCCTTCATGATATCGCATGTTTGATAAAATCACCTATTACCTTACAATCATTATATGCCTTTATGATGGATGCAAGTATTCTTAATACACAAATTTCCTTATATCTTTATGATCATCTACATATCTAAATGTTGGATCAATGCCCTTACTTCACTTTTCAATGTGAAAAACATTGCATCAAACTCAAAAAGCATAATAAATTAGGTATGCCTTAATGACTATTTTACTTTGGGCTCACAAATAATTTATAATTGAATGCCTCAAATAAAGCTACACAAATTTTTGAGAGGTTAAATACAATAGTGGTTTCCCTTAATAAACTCCATAACATCAAAGTATTTACCCCATACTAGTGTCATTGCATTATTGTTAATATCAATACATTTAATGTCGAGTCCTTCCATTATCAAATAGTAAAAAGTCATTAAGATATTCCACCATCTTGTAAGCTACTAACCCCTTAGTAGTGAATATAATGTATGCAAATTAAACAACTACCCTAAAGTTGGTGCATATATATGATATTGTAACATTCCCACTGTGATCTACCTATAAATGCATGATTTTTTATTAAAATAAACACATATACGAAAATAGATTACATCTCAAGAATCTAATAGAGATCATACAAAGTACTAATGTGTGATAATGGTAAAAAAATCATTTTTACATCATAAATCATGGATCTCTAACATAAAGAGAGTATGTTCAAATGCAAATATATAAAGTAATTTTAATAACTCAACCATGACTAATATAAATATATACTCATCACTATTAATGTAAAATAATAAATAATTACAGCTCTTCATGACAAATTTCAATAATAAGTACAATACGATATAATGTACAAATAAGATACATGGCTTCCTCGAAGCATAGTTCCCAAGCTTCAAGTATCTATGGAAATCTCAAGTGTCATCTCGATAACTATTATTGCTATAGGGAGGGAGAGCATAATCCAATAATTTTTATACACCAACCATAGACCAATGATCTCTCACACTAATCCCATCAAGAAATGACCCTCTCTTCATGGATGAGTAGATAGTGATGGCGTAAGAATCCAAAGAGAAAAATAAGTACCTATGTGTTTTATGATTTCTAAATTAAACTAAACATCATAAACAAATACCATTCAATATACATCACATAGGTACTTGTTTAGGGTGTGTTGGTCGATCTATTATAAGATATCACACATACATGTAAATTATCTCATGAAATGGTAATGTCTCAATAAACATACTTTGGCAAAAGTTTTAAGAATAGTAATATAAAATTTATATATAGATCAATCAAATTCATACACACCACTTGATCAAACTGCCTTCATCTGACATTGTAATGCTAGTAAGCCAGTGAAGTCCATCTCACTCCTTACTCCACATTAGCAATGAAAATTGGTCAAATATAATTCAAAAACAAGATTCATATAATTTAAATCCTGCTAGAAACACATCATGTAACATGATTAACCTAGGAGTAATTGTAGCATACATCTATTTTGTCAAACATATGCATGAATCTTGTATTATTTTATATTCCATATTATAAATAATGACTAGAATTATACCACCTAGGTAAATACATAATTAACTTTAGAGTTTAAGTAATAGAATTTGTTTCCATTTTAACTACACCCTATGATAACCGATATTACCATAGTTTAGTGTTTTTAAGTATAACAACTAAACATCAAAAACAAGCTAATGAACTAGTCATTATTTCATGGAAACCTAAACTTTTATTCGACCAACTAGGTATAAACAAGCAAATCTCAATTCATATGAAACATATAATACACATTTATATATTCTCAAAGTCTTATTTATAACCCTTGTAAGGATCCAACATGTATATTTATTTAATATGATTTATAACCCAAGCACACACCCCCAAGGTAATAATATATCCTAATAGACACATTTACACAATGTTTCGAATAAGTACTTTGTTAATAACCATAAATGCATAACTTTTTAAAATGTTAAATTCCATACAATGGGTTTCATATAACAAGTGATCTCAATGCACCATAAATATTCCTCATATTACCATAATTTATATATTTACTAAAGGCACTACCTCATCCAAATAATCAAGTTTAATACAAAACATATATTATTTCCAAAGACATATGGCTCTATATTCCAAATTAATTGTAATCCAACCATAAGCGGTCAACCTAACTATGGTTCAACATAAATCCATTATGTTTTTATAACATGTGATGATTTCATATATATCTTAACAAAAAATTCACTAATATTCTTAAGATTTACAATGTATATTTTTTTTCAATTTGAGCACACTTTTATATATGAATTATGGCACTTTAACAATTATCCCCTATTGCAAATATGGTTAATGTGATAATATTAGGGTACAAATAATCATATAAATTAAATGTATTTTAATAGAATAAATCATATTCCCAAACTTTGGCAACGTCATATATCTTATTGAAGTCCATGTTTTCTAAAATTATAACACTACACACTCATTATTGGGATAATGTTCTGATCCAGAGTTCATTTTAGAAAACTTTTCCAAATCATGATGAAACCAATCTCACAGTGTAGATCTTGTCGTGATATTTTTGACACTTTTCTCAGTTTGTAAAATGGATACCGTATGAAAAAGTTATAGGCTACTAAAGTTTTGGTTCAACAGGGAAAATGTGGTGTCGCAAAATGATGTGGCGCAATGTGGACACACCTAGTGGACCAATCAGGGGGTGAAACATGGCAGTCAATGGGAGAAAAAAATTTCCATGCCATCCAATTCATTTCCAAGTCAAAGCCATGCCATAGACCTCGGGATTACATACCATGCATTGGAAATCATGAGAGCGTACCACGTCTGGCCTTGCCACATGCCTCGAGATTGGAGATGAGACCACATCCTATGCCATGAGAAGAGGAAAAGACTTAAGGTATATACTAAGCTTAGTGCCTAAGTATCCTACAAAAGGGGACGTTGGCACATACCAAAGAGGCTGCATACCTATTTTTAGTATGAAATCCATTCTTCCCCAACCAATGTGGGATAAAGATAAGACTAGAGCACCTAAATACTTCCCATGAAAAATAGATAGGCCCTGACCACTTAGGCTATGGAATTCCAAGTGTTTTTAAAGGAATGAAAGTGTATTTAAAGGTAAGCTTCTGGCCGACTGTGTATTGGAGAAGATAGACCAATTTGTTGTATTTGGTCATTTTGGAGCCCTTAGAGGCTGAACCACAGCTCAAAATAAACTACAAAGATGTTTAGAATTATGATACACTCTATGAAGTATATTAATTTTTCCATTTTGGAGAATTGGTGATGTCATTTTTAGCTATAGAAGTTACCAATTTCAATTTAGAGAAGCCTCTGCGTGTGATTCAGGAAGGTGAAGGATGTGCTGAGTCAGCCAAGGTCTTTCAAAGGTCTGAAACACTATTTTTATAGAGAGTAGATTTGTTTTGTTTATTTTAAGTATTATTTTGGCTTGCAAATTTAGCAACATTAATGGATCAGTTTGATAAGAACCCAGGGACATAGGAATTTCGAACCCCGTAAACAATTTCTATGTTTTGATCTTTGAATTTAGTTTTTGCATTTCATTAATTTGCAGATTATAATTTAGATTTTAATCAGAATGCAAAAGTTAATCACTTGATCATTTACAAGAAATTGGATGAAATCAAGAATTTGGTAAATTCTTATGGTTTCAATGGATAATTAATGTGATCTATCAATTCACCTTTATTTCAATTTTGAAACTTGATTTAAATTAGATTTTCATCAGTTTTTAATCATTCCAACATTTTATAAGCTGAGAAATTTAGTATCCGTACTTTTAAAATTTCACTTTAAGTTTATCAGTGGTGTTTATGAATCAAATTGGCATCAGAGTGGTTAGAATGTAGGGATTGCTTCTAGTTGTGTATTGATAGTTGCTTCCAGAATGGTAGGATTATTGGTTTGCAGATTGATTATATTGTAGTGTGCAGTGAGGAATTAGGTGTTTGTAGGAAACCATGGGCAAGTTGTTAGAGATTGAGGCCATCAAAGATGAAAATGCAATCTTGAGATGCTAAAAATTTATACTTGAATTGCAAGTGGCAAAGTTAAAATTGGAGCTCAAATCCAATGATGAGCTCTTGATTAGATTGTAATATGGTGAGTGTGAAAAGGTAAAGCCTTCTACTTTAGATGTAGAAACTATGACTGAGTGCATTGTAAGTTTTTCACCATAGGAATCTTCATTTTGTTCTACCATTTCAGATTTAGATTCTATTAATATTATTTTTGGTGATTTCAAAAGATACACTAAGGGCATAGGATCTAAATTATTGCTTAAAATGGGTTATAATGGAGAAGGTCTTGGTAGAAATAGCCAAGGTATATCTAACCCAATTCAAGTTGACCATAGACCTCTTTGTGCAGGTGGATGATGGAGAAGTTTCTTCCATGGCTAAAGGAAGATGAGCTTCCAATAGCAATGGTTTTAGGCCACTAGTTCAAAGGTGTAAAGGTAAAAGAGGTATTGAGATTCCACCTCCTGATTCTTACACTAAATCTTTTGATCTAATTGATAATTTTAAGAAGTTTGGATATAATGTACAAAACATAATGCAATCATTTCTATGCACTTTTTGTGGGATGAATAACCATAGTGATAAGACTTGTTGGAAATGAAAAGCTTTGTTTAAATAGATTGCATGTTTGAAAGAACATTCTCATATTAATTTGGGAGTTGGAAAAAGGGGACCCTCATCTAAGAAGGATGTTTGCACTCATTGTAAAGTGAGTGGACATAGGATTGATATATGTTTTAAGCTTCATTCATCTTCACATTCAAGTAATGTTAAAACTAAGATGATTTACAAACCTCTCACTAAGGTTAATGAAGCTAATTCAATCCATAATGTAGTTGACAATACAACCCAGGATAAGGTAAAACCTACAAGTGAAAATCTATTGAAGAGATTAAGTCAACAATTTTTTTCAATTACATATGGCAAAGCCCACATTGATAAAGTATGCAATTGATAATGAATCCATAGAGACAATCAATTTCACTAGGAAGAAAGAATTGGTTAAGTGGATTATAACTACATTTTTTTTGCAAAGCATGGTTAAGAATTCACCTAAGGGAATGAACAAGCATTGATAGATGTAGATTAGAGTTGGTGGGAACACTTCAAGATAGGTTTACCATATGAAGTTTTTCAATTCTCACTTTTTGATAACTCTAAGTTTTTGATCTCCAGAATATATTGTATGGGTAGTCTAATAATGGATAAGACATTAACTCATTTGAAATAGTTGGGGATATAGCAGAGTGATGTTGTGATTTGATTCCTTACAGCATTTGATAGTTAGACTGCTATTTTGGATGTATATATTTTGGCACATGGATGTATAGATGCATTGTAAGACCCTATGGGCATGTTTAGATGATATGCAATATACACTTTTGGTTGTTTCTATTTTTCTTAGCATTGTAAGTCCCATTTAGGGCAATGCATTACAACATTCCTATAGCATTAATTGTATGTTGTCAGCATTATAAACTTGTCTTGCAGTTACATTGGGAGTTGTTTCAATTTTTGGCAATTTACCACTTTACAAGATGTGACATTTGGGCAGGTAGTTTGATATGTTGTAATCACTTTGGTAGTTGTAGATTCACTTACTCATGCCTTTTGGATTAGGAATTTTTATAGATAAGTTATGAATCATTTATTTTTCCAAGGTTTTATCTTTTCTATGATTGGGTTTTGTGTGATGTGATGTAGTAGACTAGTTATAAGATTTCCATTGATAACCGACTTTTAGAGACCAAAATCCTCTTTTGTAGGGAGGTGTGATCCAGAGTTCATTTCAAAAAAAGTTTCCAAATCATGATGAAACCAATTTCAAAGCTTATATCTCATCGAGAGCTTTCTGACGATTTTCATGGTTTACAAAATGGACACCATATGCAAAAGTTATAGGCCGCTGAAGTTCTGGTTTGACAGGGAAAATGTGGTGTCGCAAGATGATGTGGCACAATGTGGACATGCCAAGTGGACCAATCAGGGGGTGACACATGGAATTTAATGGGAGAACAAACTTTCCATGCCATCTAATGCATTTCCAATTCAAATCCATGCCATAGACCTCAGGATTACATACCATGCATTGGAAACCATGAGAGCATACCACGTCTGGCCTTGCCACATGCCTTAAGATTGGAGATGAGACCACGTCATATGCCATGAGAAGAGGACAAGGCTTAAATTATATAATAATCTTAGTGCCTAAGTCTCCTACAAAATGGAACGTAGACACATACCAAGGAGGCCGCATACCTATTTTTAGTATGAAATCCATTCTTCCCCAACAAATGTGGGATAAAGATAAGACTAAAGTGCCTAAATAGAAGGTGGAAGACTTAAACCACAAATATCCCATGAAAAATAGATAGGCCTTGACTACTTAGGATATGGACTTCCAAGTGTTTTGAAAAGAGTGAACGCGTATTTAAAGGTAAGCTTCTGGTTGACTGTGTATTGGAGAAGATAGACCAGCTTGTTGTATTTGGTCATTTTGGAGCGCTTAGAGGCTGAACCAGAGCTCAAAGTAAACTAAAAATTTATTTAAAATTCCAATACACTCTGTGAATTATATTCATTTTCCCATTTTGGAGAATTAGTGATGCCATTTTGAGCTACAAAAGTTACCAATTTCAATTTGGAGAAGCCTCTGTGTGTGATTCAAGAAGGTGAAAGACGTGCTAAGTAAGCCAAGGTCTTTTAAAGGTCTAAAACACTATTTTTACAAAGAGTAGATCTATTTTGTTGATTGTAAGTATTATTTTGGCTTGCAAATTTAACAACATTAATGGATCGATTTGATAAAAACCCGGGGACATAGGAATTGTGAACCTCGTAAATAATTTCTGTGTTTTGATCTTTGAATTCAGTTTTTGCATTTCATTAATTTAAAAATTATAATTCAAAAGTTAATCATTTGATCATTTACGAGAAATTGGATAAAATCAAGAATTTGGTAAATTTTGATGGTTTCAATGGATAATTAACGTGATCTATAAATTCACCTTTATTTCAGTTTTGAAACTTGATTTAAATCAGATTTTCATCAATTTTTAATCATTCCAACATCTTATAAGTTGATAAATTCATAATTTGTACTTTTAAATTTTCACTTTGAGTTTATTAGTGGTGTTTACGGATCAAGTTCGTATTATTAAAGAATAATATATGTACCATACAAACACATTATATCATATGGTATAAAATCATATGTGGACTTATGTTTTTTTTAGGTTATACTAAAGTGCTTACTTGGTACCAGGGCATAATAACATCAGATAAACTAGTATATCCCAGACCACTATTATAGAATAAGGTTCATTATTACCAGATGACTTCAAGCACCAGTCCATTGGATTATTAAACCATTCATATTACATATAAGGATATTAAAGTGATATAACAAAATAGGATGTAATCAAATGAAACACACAGTGTTTTTTTACTAAGTTTTAGATGGTTTTTAAACTAAAAATATTTGGCATACAATGATACAATAGTCTAGTATTGTACTTTATTTATTTATTAAATTATTGTCTTTCTTCCATAAGGGATTCAATGATATAGATTTGCTATTAAATATTAAAATATGTCTAAATGAAATGTTATAATACCTTATAGCCAATAATATATAAAAAATTTAATAGCATAAGAAATAAGTGATGCCATTCCCTGGGAAGTTGATGCCAGACATCAAACAATGAACTTATAAATAAACAATGACTTGTTCTAAGTGTGAAAATATAGTGTAAAAATAATGATTCAATGATAATATCCAAGATGTATAAAAACCAAATAAAGTGACTTTGAATTAACTATACAATGATCCCCAATTAGTGCAGTGATCTACTAAGGTGTGACACCTAGTTTAAAACTATGTTGGGAATTAATAGACATTCATCGTCACCTAATTAGAGAAATTCACATCAACTAAGAATCATATCATTGATATAAAATGGTTAATAGTGATTTGATAGTATAATAGTGATTAACTTATTGTAGATCTACTCATCAGTATATAAGGTAATATTTAAATAGTATTTAGTGATCTGCATATAACAGTGTCTACTCATAATAGTATAAAAGTGGATAAATAAGTTACACGTCATTTTAATATTATATATCTATAATATTATATGATAAATATATAATCTAGTTCACAAAAATCATGGTTATGAAGTTAAGACTCCACATGTCCATAATATTACCTATATATTACATATAAGGCATACTATAGGTTTAAACGATATCATAAATGCTTTCATTTTCTATGGAGAACTATATGAATTAATTTTGACCCAAAAGTACTGAAAACAAATATTCAAGCTCTCCACCATACACACAAATCATATATGTCAAGAAAATAATTAATATAATCAAAATCTGACACCTACATGGTAAGTTTGTTGTTGATTCTCTTTGCCCTTTTCCAATGTTACTTGCCTTGCTTCTTCCGATATTCTCCCCATGTTTCACCCTTATCTTTCTTTTTCTCTAGTGCACAAGATGACAACTTTATCTAGCCCATTCCCTATGTAAAATAGGCACAAATCTTCTTTTCTAGATTTTTTTCTATTTTTATTATTTTAATATATTTAATTATTTTTAGGTATTCTAATTTTAATTATTACTTTTATTTTTATTTTTTTTCAATTCTAACATTCAAATTTCCTTTTATCTTATTTCTTTGTCTTTTCTTGTTCTTTTTTTCTTTTCCAAGAAAATTTCTAGTTTTCAATATATTTTAATATGGAATGGTAAAATTCTCTATTTTTATTAAATTAAATTAGCATCCAAATACACTACAATAATTTTAAATGGTAATTTCAAAATTTACAAATAACTTGTATTTTAAATTTACTTTTTCCAAAATTGTTCCTACCAACATAAAAAAATGCTAAACACACAAAAGAGTTCATTACGACATATTTACCTACTCTAACAAATCATAGAAAGGAATATTATAAGAAAGAAATAAAAACACCATAATCAATTATTTTTAATGTAATTCTACCATGTACTAACTATTGTTGTGTGTACAGGCTTTTGCTAGTTCTCTATAGACCTCTGACATCTCTATCTGCATCACCCTCTCTGATGATGCTCTCCTTTTGACATGCTCTAAGGGATGATTTCTCTTGTGTCCACCTCACAACATGTAGGCTATTAGATCATATCACATGATAAAAATATAATAATAATAATAATAATAATATAACTGAAATAATACATTAATATGCTACAAATATAAATACATACATTAACCAACTCACAGTAAGAAATCATGTATCATCATGTGTCTAAGCAATATTCTACTATTCGTTAATAGCATAAATCTCAATCTTAGTAAAAAATATAACCAATATCATATGTTTTCACTATAAATATATATGAATAGTCTATTAGTTTACATAGTGAGGAATCATGATACAATAGATATGGGCCCTCTTATGTAAAATATAATATAAAATGACCAGTCATTTCCCCTCACCATTAGTACCCAGTTCACTTGGAATTCTTTCACAACATGTAATATATCTATGACCTTGATGTAATTTCTCTAGGTGGCAATATATTGGTAGCATAGAGAAACATTATTTACTATATAGGTTTTTAAATGTCAATGCCTTATTTCCATAGCATTTCCATTGTAATGATAAATTTACTTGCACATTGGATATGGAGTGTTCTCTCAATAAAATAAGTGTCTTGTTGTCCTCGTCGATCCTCCATGATATGAAATGTCCAATAAATTTAGATACTACCTTACACATTAAATACAAGACAATGCACTCTACTCTTTTAGTCAAACACTAAATTCATACACATGTAACAAATCAGGGTATACTGTAAATAAATACTCTAATGATAAAATTTCATTTCACATGTCCATTCAACTTGATGTTGTATCCACTCAAACAATAGGTGGAACTTAACCAAACAATATACTCTTAAGCACATATCTCACTCCACACATCCAATTCAAAGCAATGTTATCATTATATTTGAGTTAGAACACAAAGAGATTGTCAAGTCAATCCCATGATGAAGTGATGTTGAAACACAAGGAAGAAAGAGGTTGAGAAATAATTAATCGTGTTAAGATGAGGTGCCCTATGGAATTTTAAAGAAGTGGGGTGTGTTGGGTCTCAATAGTGACCATGGTAATATTATTTTATTTTTTATTTTTTTATAGTTTTAGGTTATTTGATACATCCTGCAAACATGTTAACATTTGGAACAATTAAATCATGATTATAATATATTAATTTTGAAGTGCCTATTTTAGATTTATTACATACCATATAGATTAATGATTATATTATATTTTCTAAAAAATTTTAACTAATGATTTTTTTAATCCCTTTTGATGTTTCTTACACCATCGAGATAACTACAAGTTTACGTGTTAACATGTACTCATATAAAAATGGTAAGTACACTTAATATCATGAAGGTTTTAAAAAGTTGCATTGGAGGTTCTCAACATTTTTAAGCCATTACGTACCCACAAAAAAATTAATATCATGAATGTTTTAATTGTTGCATTGCAGGTCCCTAGAATTCGTAAGCCATTATGTACCCACAAAAAATTAAAACACCACCACCATTTTTAGGTATTATTATTTGTACTTATAAGCACCTTCCCTAAACAATACTCATCATATTCAAATGGTGAAAAAATATAAAAAGGTCTCTGAGTCACACTTAAAGTGTGAAATAAAAGATGAGGATTTAAATTATATTCCACACAAAATGGTTACCAAACATTCACATTCACAACAAGAGAGAAAATCAACCTCCCCTATACTCCCACAGGTTCTCGTCATCTACAGAAGAACCCTTTAGAAGAAAAAAATTGGTGATTTTATAGAAGTATGCATTTTAAATTTGTATAAACATGCATTTATAAATTTGTTACATTAATTTCTCTGAAGCCATATAAATTTAAATTGCCATTTAGTTTAGAGATTGGTGCTTATGTGAGAAAATGATTTTTTTTAATCTTAAATATTTTTCATTTTCATTCACATTGAGTGCTTGTTTTGAGAGGAGAATATTAAGGATGTTTCTTATAAAGCATAGATTTGTCCTCTCTTTATTGTGCAAACTCAATTTAATTTCAAAAACTACCATCGACTTGACAGATTTTGCTAAAAAAATTTGAAGTTCTCTTTTCAAAAATTCACATTTAGACCCTCGTCCTATCTAGATTTTTTGCAATAGGGGTTCTTATGTAAAATTTAAATATTATAGAAAGCAAATTTTATAAATCAAATTTTTAGGTTGAAAACATGGAGCAATGACTGTTTAGGACAAATAATTTTTCCTACCTTGTGATGACCTATGTCTAGGTAAAATTATAGTTCCTTCCCTCTACAAAATTGTTGGGTGGTGATTATGGCCGGTACACTTTTTTAAAAAAAATTATGAGACCATCTTACTAAAAAAACCTCCTATTTTTCCACTAATGAGAAAATTAAGGATTTAAATAAGATCATACTACTGTAAAATATTCATATTTTTACTATACAGGACATGGAGAGAAAAATTAGTTACCCCCCTCTTAATCTCCCTCTGATGTGTTTTCTTCCATGTATGAAAATGACTAAAATAGAAATAATATCAAAATATTTATGCAGGAGAATATCACCTAGATCTGATAGTAAGGTATGGGGTAGTTCCAATAATTATCCCAAGAGTCTGAGGCATACTGTACATGCTCGATAGTTTTGAACCTATTAATGGAGTTCTTCTTTGTGAAGGTGAGGATGTTGACCCTTCACTTTATGACACTCATAATGACATTCATTTGTTCAATGAAGAACTAAGAGAATAAAAATATTGCACAATAGTAACATTTCCATAGATATAATGAAAGATTATATTAAATTATAGCTTGCTTGATGATGTCTCGAAAGAAACATACTATATTTAGGTATATGCATTGAATCTCATACACTATATTTCAAATGATAAAAAAGTGTCATACCCAAAGTGATTAAAGACATGCTATAGGGATTTAAGGAAGAAACCTCAACTTGTGAACAACCCATATGGTGGGAAGTACTAGAGTTAACAGTCCATGAAGATGTTGGAGAAATAATTGCTTCAATAGCCTTTTCCCATTAATTTCTCTTTACCTTTCACTTTTTTCTTAAAATAATCTTGAGTTGATGAATTTTACATGATAGAATCGAGAACACCTATGTTGTTCTTTTCTGGAAGATGAGTTAGGTGATCAATTTATTTCTTCATGCACTTTTGTTCATCATGCCTATTTTTCTTCCAACATTCACACTTAGCCTTCTCTTTCTTAGGTCTATTAATCATGCCCATTTTTTAGGAAATTATTTGTGGAAAATGTTTCCCTCTTGATTATCAATGATGTTAAATTGAGAAGAACTAAATAATGGATACTCTATTCAACCATTCAATATATTCTCTATAGCATTCATTGTTTTAAGGATATTCCTTTCTCCCATAGCTATCATGAGACTAATTCTCTAGTGGATTTATTGGGTACCATTAGACCCCTTCACCTTCTTCCTAATTAATATTAGCACTATGAATGTCCCCCTACTTGGGAAGAATGTACATAATTAATCAAAAAAGACTTTACCTACTCACAACTTCAAATTTGAAGCTTTTATGTTTTTGTCTTCTCTTGGCTCTCCTTCAAACTATTATTGATAAAAAAGGTGATCTAATTTTTTGAGAGTGTTTTGTAGTCTTAAGTCCTTTTCTGAATGGGTTTTATGGTTCTTTATATTTGGCACTAGGTTTAAAGAGCTTGAGTAGCCTTGCTTGTGGAGTTGGGTTGAATAATATTTTAAGAAATGAAGCTTTTCATCTCTATTTTGGCTACATGGATCAATTGTATTTGAGGAGATTTGAGAATCCATGGATTCTATCTTGGGTTCTAATGCCATTGAATTTATTTTGAATAGTAGTCTTGATATTGTTCTTGGAGGACATTTTGGTAGGTGGAGACCAAGGCTTATAGCAATGGTATTTTCTTGGATTCCCTTAGTTGTTTCATGGTGATGATTATTTCATAGACTCACGGACTACTCTGGGATGTTATTTTTGTTATTGGCTTATGGTTTTCTTCTTAAAGCTTTTGGACTTCTGTTATTTGTTCTTCGCTCTTGTATGTAGCTAGTTAACTTTGTGGTTGTTTGGAATTTTGAGGTTTCTTCCCATTTCTTTCTATTATCATAAAGACATATTTCGATTTTATTACATTAATCTACTTGTCAGATCCTTTTATACCATGGGTTAAAGTCCCATTTTCCATTTTCAATCCTTATAAATAGCACAGTCATCCTATTAATTATTTTATTTTATTTTATTGAATGTTATGTTTGTACTCTGCAACATATGAATGGGACACTAAGTGTGGGAGCCCTAAATAGAGAAGAATTTTAAGAAAATGGGGAATACTATTAGAGCTTGGATTTATATATGAAAATGGTGAATATTAAAGAGGAGAAAAAAAAGAAATACCTAAAAATAATGGAATCCATGTCTACTAAATAGTTATAAAATTTGGTTACACTGTATGAGATGATGAGTTGTATTATATCAAATGTTTTGTAGGAAAGTCTTACATCTTTAGCCATGTCAACTTATGTATTCTCCATCATAAAATGAAGCCTTAAGAGAGAGTGAATTTGAAATTTTTATGAATTCATGATAATTACACCCAAATATACACAATGTGCTCCCAATCACTTCCCTCATTTATGTAATTTTTTTTTTGAATATGTTTCACCAGAAATATTTGAACTCATCAAAGGAATATTTATAATTTATTTTATATTTTTATTTTTTGAAATCACTGCAAAATTTTTCATGTCACCAATATTTTTAGTTTTTATCCTTTGTTCCTATTGGAAATAACATCTTAGGGTTCCCTATAAATTTTTAAAACTCCCTCAAAATTATCATCATTATTATCCTCTATGTTCTTTTTTTCTCATACTTTGATCTCCATGTTTAACAAAATTAAGATAATCCCCACAACCCTCAGTGCTGAACAACTTATTATAATATTTTATTTGTATTTCAGCTCCTTTTTGTTTTAAACTATTTTTAAAACACTTATTTTAGTCTATCAACATTCACATTACACCTCCTTCATAAAATTTTTAGTATTATACATGATTACACAATACTTTATATTTGTCATACCATTAATAATTACATACAAAATATTCAATTGTTATCCATATTTAACATAATAATCATGTAAAGTAGTCAGTTTATAATATTTAAACCATTAAATATATAATATAAAATACATTTATAACACACTATAAGTAATAAATCAACTATTTTTTGATACATTTAAATTTTTTTATTTTAAATAAATTCAAAATATAACTTTGTCTTCCCTCAAATAAATCAAATAAATCAACTATTTTTTAATATTTAGGGTAGTGAAAATCAAAATGAAATGAACTGCCAAGATAACTTAAAACACACACACACACACACACACACACACACACACACACACACACACACACACACACACACACACACACACACACACACACACACACACACACACACACACACACACACACACACACACACACACACACACACACACACACACACACGGTAATGAAAATCAAAATGAAATGAACTACCAAGATAACTTAAAACACAAAAAAAAAAATAATAATTAGCTAAGAAAACCTCCAAGAGAGAACTAATACATAAACAAAATATCTAAAAAACAAGAAAATATGCTAAGAAGAACAACAAAAATACAAATATGAAGCTTCATCTTAGCCAACATGAACATAGACCAAACATTCCAAATCCAAATACATGAAACTAATTTAGAGTGTCTCCCATTATAAAGCATTATGTGACAAGGCCAGAGATATCAACCACACCAAATTCATTTAAATTATAGTTACTACCATGAAATAAATTTTTTGAACACATCTAATTATTGGGAAAGGAAGAATTTAAATATCTCTACGATCATCTACATATCTAAGTACACAAGTTACCTTATATCTTTATGATCATCTACATATCTAAATATTGGCTCAATGCCCTTATTTCACTTATTATGTGAAAACCACCACATCAAGCTCATAAAGCATAACAAATTAGGTATGCCTTAATGACTATTTTTATTAGGGCTCACAAATATTTTTTAATTGAATGCCTGAAATAAATATGTATAACTTTTTGTAGGGTTAATTGCTATAATGGTTTCCCTTAATAAACTCCATAACCTCAATTTATTTCTCCCACAATAGTGTCATCGCATTTCTGTTAAGATCACCACATTTAATGTTGAGTCCTATCATTATCAAATATGAAATAGTCATTAAGATATGCCACCATACTATAATCTACTAACCCCTTAGTATTGAGTATAGTGTATGTAAATCGAACAACTACCCTAAATTTGGTGCATGTGTATGATACGGGCCCTCTTGTGTACAATATCACATGTAATTCACCATCATCACCTAGTTCACTTGGAATTCTTACACAACCCACAATATACGTATGGCCTTGATGTAATTTGTCTAAGTGGTAATATATTGGCAGCATAGAGAAACATTATTTACAATATAGTTTTTGAAACATCAATGCCTTGTCTCCATAACATTGTCATTGTAGCGCTAAATTTAACTACATATTAGACATGGCGTGTTCTTGCAATCAAATAAGTGTCTTGTTGTCCTCATCAACCCTAAATTATATTAAATGTTCAATCAAAGAAGCTATTACCTTACACATTAAATACAAGGTAATGCAATGTACTCTTTTAGTTAGACACTAAATTCATACACATGTAGAAAGTCATGGTATATTGTAAACAAATACTCTAATGATCAAATTTCAATTCACATGTCCATTCCAACTTGATGTTGTATCAACTCAAACACTGGGTAGAATTTGACCAAACAACATACTCTTAACCACATATTTCACATTTCACACCCAATTCAAACTGATGTCATCATTGCATTTGAGTTAGAACACAAAGAGATTATCAAGCCAATCCCACGACGAAGCAATGTTGAAACGCAACATAGAAAGACGTTGATAAACAAGTAGTTATGCTAAGATGAGGGTCCTTATAAAAGTTCAAAGAAGTGAGGTGTGTTGGGTCTCAACTATGATCATGGAAGATTATTTTATTTGTTTGTTTTTTACAGTTTTAGGTTACTCAATATATCTTACGAACATGTTAACATGTGGAACAATTAAATTATGCTTAACAACATATTAATTTTGAGGTGCCCATATTAAATTTGTCACATACCATATATTTTAATGATTTTATTATATTTCTCTACAAATTTTCAATTAAAAAAAAAAAATTATCCCTTTCGACAAAACAACTACGAATTTATATACTAACATGTACTCATTTAAAAAATGATAACTATATTTAATATCATGAAGGTGATTTTAATAGGTTGCGTTGAAGGTCCCCAACATTCATAAGCCATTACGTACCCTAAACATAAAAAATTAAAACATTCCTACCATTTGTAGGTATGATTCTATGGACTTAGAAACACCTTCCCTAAAAATTACTCTTCATATTCGGACGGCGAGAAAAGAGGGAAAAGGGTCTCCGAGTCACGCTTAAAGTGGGGAACGTTTTCTTTCTATTTAGGCGGGAACAGCTTACCCAAGTCAAACCGTGGGTTGTCTTTCGTCAAGTACTCAGAAAGTGCATTTATAAATTTTGGCTCGTTTCTAAATACTTATCTGGTCTTTTTTCTCAGGAATTTGTAAAGGCCGTGGTTACGTATCAGAAAATTACGCTGGTGGCCGGCAGCGAACAACGTAAAGTGGTGAAACTAGATGGTCAAATGGAAAAACCAAAAGAAAAGAAAAGTTAATTCGCGAGGTTTTTTTGAATCCACCTGTGAGATAAACACGGAATACATGCAAGATCATCATTAGAACCATCATACTTGCCGACCATCGATGAACCGATCGGATTAGCCAACCGAAGTTTACTTCAGTCATTATGTATTGAATAGAGGCTGGGGTCGGGGGCGGCGGGCGAACGGGGGGACCACCCTATAGATTTAATGGGCCCTATCTTGAGGGGCCCTCTATATAAACTAAATTATAACTAACTCTAAATTCCCAATGCCAATCCCATTCCCGCGCCCCCCCCCACCCACCCCATGTAAGGAGCTTTTCTGTAGCCACGCTGATATACACACAAAAGAGCGAAGAGGCTCATGATAACAACTCACTGCATCCTGCACCATTATTCCTTAAGGTGACATGAGTATCTTCACACAGTCATATTAATTAATTTATTTTCCTTTTCTGAATGTTATGTTTTTACTGTACGATAGATGAACGGGACGCTAAGCATGAAAGCCCTGGATAGAGAAGAGGAGAAGAGGCTGAAGCAAATGGGGGCTACTGTCAGAAACTCGGCTTCGTATATGAAAATGGTGAAGATGAATTTGGAGAAAAAAGAGGCGGCCCTAACAATAATGGAATCCATGTCTACTCAACATCTGTCGGATTTGAATGCATTTTATGAAATGATGAGTCACATGGGATCGAATGTGTTGGAGGAAAAGCTTGCGTCTTCTGTGAAGGCGAATGTCAATTTGTAAAAATCTAGAGAACGAAGTGCCGATTCATTGTTTGATTTTTATTAATCTTTTTTAGGGTAGATAATTATGGGTAATTATCGTCTCAAGGTTATACTTCAACAGTAAGTTATTGTAACAGTGACTATTAGGTTACAGGTTGGGTAATTGTCGTGTCAAGGTTATATTTTAATAGTAAGTCGTTGCAACAATGATTATTAGGTCATGGGTTTGAGCTCTGATTGAGTCCAAGGAATTAGTTCGTTGGACTCATTCTACGATAATATGTTTAAGTGTGTCCCAGGATATTAGATTCTGAATTCAATATGGTGATAATACCATCCCAAAAAAATTACGGGACACCCTCTGTTACCAAAAAACAATTATGGGTAATTATTGCACAAAAATATCATGTGAGTTTGGTTTTCTGCACTTTCAATTTCCAATCAAGTAATGTTTCTTGCTCAACATAAAGAGAGTCAAAAATTTGAAATTAAGTAATGATTGATCTTTAGGGTTAAATTTGGTGGTGATTTTTTTGTCATGTATATATGACTGAATGTTATTTATTTAATATTTTTTTTAAAATTTAATATAAATTATAATAGAGAAAAAGAAATATTAGAGATAACATATAATGGTTTTTTATGGTTGGTATAATGTTTAACAAATTAATTATATTTTATAACTTCATAAAAATGTAAATATGATATACAACTGCCAAATTTAGGTTGTTTGACATGTCCATTTCATCAAGAGCACAAATTTTTTAGTAGTTAAATAAAATTTAGGCCTCCCTTTCTATTCAAACTTTGTAATAAGGAATTGTTGGTTTCAAGTTTATATACATCCATCAAATTTGCGTTGATTGACATGCCTATTTCATTATTAATGATGAACATATAAACAAACTTACAAGAATAGTATTTATTTTGGTTATAATATGGGAGGGCCTTGTTTTAAAAAATTAGTTTATATTTTTATTAAAATTTAAAGTTATAAGGAGTGAATTATGATAGAATACAAAATTTGAAGTTGTTGAATAAATTTTAAGCCTCCCTTTCCATTTAAAATGTGTAACAAATAATTGTAATATTCAAAGTTTGTAACAAAAAATAAGGGAGATTTTGTCTTTCTAAGAGTGAGCAAAGTTTGTAATTTTATATAAGAATTTTTACAAGTATAGGTATCTTTATATGCTTGATGGTAAGCTTTCCTTTCTATTTAAAGATTGTAACCAAAAAAATTCTGGGGCTCAAAATTTGTAATTAAAAATGTGAGGGATCTTGTTTTTGTATAGAGTGAACAAGGTTTGCAATTTTATATGACTCTTAATGTGTTTAGGATTCTTTGTATTTTTAATGGTGCCAATCTCCAAAGGCTTATTTGGAAGGTATATTATATCAGGATAATAGGACATTTTAATGTTATTAAGAAATTATAATATTTTAATAATACTTATATTAGTAGAACATGCACATAAATGTCGAGCATTACATCAAGTCTTTCATTTTTTGATACATTCTAAATCCCATGAATATAAAGGTAGGAATTTACATACATATGTCAGTTCTATTATTAAAAGGTAAATTATTCATGTAAACAATCTGCATGGCTCTACATACTCCTCATTTAGAATTTGGAAGTGTGGTTAGGGTTCTCCATCCTATCATTCTAATCATTTTTCTATCTCAAACATATGGTGAAAGTGAAATTAATATTTTAAAACAAATTAAGATAAATCAAAATATGCATGCAAGTATTTCCAAAATCCTTATCTATTCAATAGAGATATCTAAATTGTAAATTTTTTTTTATTATCTTATTTAAGCATATTTTAATTTTTTGGTCTAATTTTTATTTGTATTATATTCTTACACTTTTAAAATTTTAACATTTAGTGTGATATTAAATACTCATATTCAATAATCGACACATATATTGATTACCAATCATATATTATTAATTTACAAACTAAATTTGATCATTTTTCTACCTATTCTTATAATTTTTAATAATTTTTAGAGAATAATAATATGCATACGTTAATACAAATTAAAAAAAAATATTTATTTATATATTATTACTAATTTGTTGAAGGCATTCAAGTTGTTAAGAAAATAAAATAATTATTTATAACTTTAATGTTTAGGCCACATAATATATTGTTGGGTCATTTATGATCCAAGTGGTTTTTAGTTAGTTTATTATCTTGGATTAATTGTGTTAAGTTATTCAAGTTAGTTAAAACCCATAAGTTAGTTGTAACTTCCCATGAAAGTTTTATATGCTTTTACCTTCTTCGTAAAATCTCTTTCGAAATAATATATGATAATATTTTGTATGAAATATATTGTTTGTAATGTAATATTTGAATCTTTCCCTCCAAGTTCTAGTGCCAATAGTGGTATCAGAGCTCACAAGATTTAAAGGATGAAGCCATGGATTTGAAGGTGGAAGAGTGGCATATCAAACTCTTTGATTCCAAGCTGTGTTTTTAGAGCATGCTTGATCTATAAAAGCCGTATCTCATTCCAACCATTTATGCCTTCCCCAGTTGAAGCATTTCCTCCATTGATGAGAGGCTAATAATTTTTTTTTCAATTTTTAATTTTGTTGAATTAACACGATGTATACAAAGTATGTAGAAGAGCTTGATAGACCTGCACACAGCATCTAGATTGCAGATCTCAAGATTTTGAAATAATTCTATATGCATTAAAATTCTTATCAATCACCACAACATAATGAAAATAAAATAGAACTGGTATGATGATAACATAATGGATTAATGTTTTTGCGAGGGCTGTTGCCACATTGAGATAACCTGAGGTGTCATGTTTCTTTACAATCTTAACCATTTGCTGTAGAAGGAAATCATCTTGGACATAAAAATTTCTTGTATCAAATATTGATGTATCTCCATAGTTAAATCATGTAGAAGTACAATAGCCTTCAGTGAGTAATGGCTGAAAAGTGTTTAAATACCACTTGAATTATTATCAATAGGTGATTTTAATTTTGGTCCCACTAAGATAGAGAAGTCCAATTTTATTACATGCAAATAAAGCATGGTAACTCATATTTACATGCATATACATATATTTTTATTTTTACCAAACCAATCAAAAGAGACTACAAAAAGTAAATCTTTCATTAACATCTTAGATATGCTTGTAGAGTGCTTGGTATAAGGTGTTTTGTGAAGTCCTTGGGAATGAGGTGGTCTAAAGTTAAACTCTTTCTTTTGGTTAACTTATCTTTTCAAAGAAAAAGGTAATTTTTTTTAGAATACTCTATTTTGTACTTGGCAATATAAGGGTGTATTTTTTGATTTTTTAAGACATTATTTTGTCATCATTATTTTCCTAAAAATGTGGTCATGTGACCAAGTGATTCCTAGGTTTTTGAACATTCTAAACACAACATAATAGTTTATTTTATCTTTTTAAACCTTTCATATATGTGTTTTTTGACAACTCTATTCAATGTTGTATCTGTGCATTATTGGTGGAATTCGACACCCTATCTTTGTAAATTTTCTCCTAATGCATTATATACACCAAACTAAGATTGTGATGACATGTCCCACCACTTGAGTTATCGGTGACAATGGTGTTACATTTTGATATTTATAGGTCCCTGAGGATCTAATAGGCTAAATAGATTTGACTAGAGGTTGGAGGATAATTTCCCTTTTCTAGTTCACTATTCTCTTGGTGTATGGGTTAATTGTTGGGATAACATTTTTTTATTTGTCTACCTTGATTTCAATTTTGATTTTTTGAGTGCATTGATATGATTGTTGAAGAACATACATAATAGTTTGAATTTATTTTTATGCTGCACATCTTTTCACCTCTCACTTGATAGGGGGTAAGATATCACGTAGTGGCCTTTGATAAGTCATTAGTGGTTTTTATAGTTAGCATTAATTTGATAGAATTTTAAGTTTTGAGTAAATATAATGCTAAGTCATAAAACCATCGATGACTGATCAAATGCCACTATGCAATATCTTCCCCGTATCAGTTAAGAGGTGAGACATTATGCAACATAAAAATAAATTCAAAATACTATGTTTGCTCCTCAATAATCATATCAATGCACTGAAAGAAAATTAAAACTGAAATCAAATTAAATAAATAAAAAATTGTTATCCTAGCAATGAACCCATACTTGAGTGAATAGTGAACTGAAGAAGGAAAATTATTCTCCAACATCTAGTTGGATCTATTTAGCCTATTAGATCCTTAAAGACATGTAAACATTGAAATGTAACACCATCATCACTAAAAACACAAGCCGTGGGACATGTCATTAAAAATATTAGTTTGGTGTATATAATGCATTTGTTGGGCATCTAAAAGATGTGTCATATATGGTAATGGAGGATCAGATGGATGGGTTCCTTTGTGGGACCTTATGTGGGTTGATGTAGTTAGACAGGGTTTGATCAAGTTCTACTATAGTATGACACAATGATCATAAGGGATGAGAAGGCCTTGATCATGTTCATTACTATTTTATGCCATAAATTGTATGATTAGTTTCTATATGGAGTGACATCATTTTTGATCGGTAAAATGATGTATAGTGTGCTAGCTTGTAGATATAGCAGATATTCATTGATGAATTCATAGTCATAGTTCCAATTTTTATTTTTCTATACCCCTTTGGATCAAGGGGGAGTTTTTTAGGTCATTTATGATCCAAATGGTATTTACTTAGTTTATTATCTTCAATTAATTATTTATAGTTATTCAAGTTAGTTGAAACCAATAAGTTGTAATTTCCTATGAAAGTTTTATATGCCTTCACCGTCTTTGTAAAATCTCTCTCAAAATAATATATGATAAAATTTTGTATGAATATTTGAATCTTTTCCTTTCATTCCTATTGCTAACATATATTTGTTACCAATGACCTTATCTCTTCATTTATTTCAATTCCCCAAATGCAATTGAAAGATAGGGACTAGCCACCATGGGTCCTTTCATAAATATTATATATGTGCATTTTGGAGTCTTAATAGAAACTTTAAAATTTATACGTTAAATGTATTTTATTTGAAATAGAAAGTTTTTTTTAAGTTTTTTTTTTCTTTTTAAAAAAAATAAATTTATTAGACTAATTTTTAAAATATATTTCTTGAGCTCTTTATATTTTTCAAATATGATTTATGAATAGTTCAAAAATACACATTGTAAAATGTATTTTTTAAAATTTGTTGTAGAATGATCTTTAAAAAATATCTAGTTGAAATTTCAAAAATTTAAAAGTTATAAAATATATTTGATAAACGTTCAAAATATATCTAATAAATATCCAATTTTAATATGTAAAATAATTAATTAAAATATTTATAACTACCAAAAATTTAATATATAATATATTAATGATTCAAAAATCAATTATTTTTTAATTATTTTTTTCATTAAAAATTAATTTAAAATATAATATTTGATTTATTTAAACACATCAAAAAAAATTATTCTATAAATATGTAAACTTTTAAATAAATATTATTCATATCTCAATTAGATCTAATGACACAATTTCCCATCCCTCCACACTAAAATAAAAAATATATTATAAATATATTAAACTTTCAAACTATAAAACATGAGTAAAAAATGTGGGGAATGAACACTACGCAAAGTGAGATGGTGGGACACTTGGGAAAAAACAAAGGTTGAGATTCAGTTGCTCTCTTTTATGATATCAGTTTATTGAAAATGATAAACATTCTCTATAATTATATTAATATATTGGGGGAAAAAAACATTAGGCCAACATGTGTGAAATGAGCATTACGTAAAGTGAGGTGGCGGGACACTTGTGAAAAGACAAAGGTTGAGGACAACATGTGGGGAATGAACATTCTATTTTCTTACTTGACCCACAAGTCATAAACAAAACACATTATTTAACAATTAATTAATATCAATATTAAAACTATTCAATGAATGTAATGAATGAGAGAATCATAGTCTATTTTGCATTTAACATTTAAGGAATGGTTGAGAGGAAATGGCGTTTCATTCGAACACCCTATTTTATTTATTTTTTCCAAATGTATTATACATCCTATAACTTTTTTCCATTCAATCATTTTTTATATACATTAACCCTCAAACACTTGCCGCTGGATCAAGATGAGGCCTAGGACCAATCATTGGGTATATTATGTCATTGTTAGGATTTAGGAACTTCTCATTTGGATGCCATTTTTAGGATTTAGGAACTTTTCATTTAGTTATGGGACTCATGTGGTGCTAGGGTTTTTTTTAATATGACCTTACATTTGTCATTTTCAATAAGCATTTATATTATGTTAATTGATTTATAAATTTTGATTTATTTTATTTTTTAATTATTTATTATATTTTTATGATATACAATTCTTTGATCGGTTAAGATGGGTTTAATTATAATTATTGATTGCCATCTTTATGTGATTATTATCGGTGGTAATTAACTATTGTAATAAGTTTATATATGTTTGCCATATGTCTTATTAGGTCACAAAGAAGAGAAAGATAACACACACAAATTAGATAGGAATATGTCAGCATGGTTTGTGCATTTAGCATTCAAACATATCTATAATTCGGCATTTTTTCATTAAATCAAGAAAAATCATTGAAGAAGCATTTTACCCCCTGATCATCTAAACATGCATTCAAAGTCTTAATGTATAATGTGTATACACCTATAATTTTCCATATATATGATATTTAATAGAAATTGCATATTAAAACTTCTACATTCCAATGTGTGTTTGGTTTTTTATTGTTTAAGGTTAACTTCTGCACATCTACAATCTATAGGTTGTCTCCAAGTGTAACATTGTCCATCATAATAACATCATGGGACTTGAGGTGCGAGTTGGAAACCATTGTTGACATAAACACATCACTACTTGGAGCATTATCTTCAACTAGAAGATGGACATATTATTACTCCAAAGTGCACCATGTTCTCTTTTTATTTGACATTTTTTTGTGTCGAATGCAAGTATGTTCTCATAAGATTTGTATGGAGTTAGAGTGGTTTATTTTGTGACATCAGTGCATGTGTAAAATTTCAAAAATGAATTAAAATTATAGTGTATTATGAGATATATGGTAACTTTCATTGATTCTTAAGAGGAAATTAAGGATTTTTATGAGATCTTATTCATTATGAGGATCAAAGACGTGTAGCTCTACTCATAAAATAATTTATAGAACACAAATTTGACCTATTTAAGAGTCACTGACACAACTCTTTATTTCATGGTCCAATTTTAAATTTATTTCTTCAATCAACATTTTAGAACAACAAACTCATTTTTCTACTCAATAATCATGTTGTATTTAAAACATTATACACATCATTTTTTGAGTACATAAATAATAAATATTTTGAGTTGAATGGTTTAATGTAATTTTGTGAGTCTTGTTGTCAATTTTTTAATTTAAACCATTTATACTCCAGATTCTGTAAAAGCAAGTAGTGTTCACAAAGAAACTCATGCATGAGTAAATGTGATAACACATGGATAAACATCAACAAAAGTGATGTTCTAGACATGTTTCTTTTAGTGCTATGTAATTTAATGTTTACTTGAATTTAAAATTTGATACTCATTCAGGTTTTAGCTCATTGTATTTGCATTCAATATTCCCAACACTTGTTAAATTTCATCTAGTACTTGTCTCATCTAGTTTTCATTTTATAATTAACTAAAACTAAATAAATAGTTCCACTTGTCTCATCTAGGTTTCATTTTAAAGGTTCGAGTTGAGAATGAAATGAATGTAAAGATCAAATGTCTAAGGTTTGACAGAGGAGGAGAGTTTTAGTCCAATGAATTTGATGACTTCTATGATGTCCATAAGATAAAGAGATAGTTTTTAGCATCTAGGACACCACAGTAGAGTCGGGTAGTGGAAACAAAAAATAGAAGAGTTCAAGAAATGGCAAGGACTATGATAAATGAATCAAGATTATGTGATGGATACTGGAGAGATGTAGTGAAAATTGAAGTCGACATTTTAAATAGGGGATAGATTTATGACCCTTAAAATATGAAAGAATAAACATAGAGAAGTATTTAGGAAATGCAATGTAAAAATCTCATTATTATTTTTATACACTATTAAGCTTAAAAAGCTTATGAAAAAGAGAAGTTGGTTACAAAACCAACCAACTAATGAAACCAACCTATAAATAAAACCAAAACATAAAAAACTAATAAAACTATAACATTTAGATCATTAAAAAATAATCCTCATTATTAATTTTGTATAATAGTAAGCTTAAAAAACATACGAAAAAGAGGAGTTGGTTATAGAACCAACCAATGGGTAAAACCAACACATAAATAAAACAAAAACAAAAATATAACAAACTATTAAAACTATAACATTTGGATCATTAAAAAATAATCCAACAAACTCCCCCTTCATCCAAAGGGGTATAAAAACATTGAAGCAATGAACTGTGAGTCATCTAAGTAGACTCTATTGTAACTAAAACTAGTACATTATGCATCCTAGATTGATCAATGCCCTGATCATCCCCACACTAAAATAGAATAAGATCACACTCTATCCACCTATATTGATCCTCACACAAAATCTATCCAACAAGTGATTGCCACAATATTATGAATGACACATCTCAAATTGATTCCCAACAATTTCCAACATCTCTTGCAAGCCTTTTCTTAGCACTAACAATGCTATCAACTCAATGTTGACTTGTACCACAACCACCGATGACTGATTGAAATCCACTATGTAATATTTTCTCCCCCTCTTAGGTGAGAGGTAAGAAGCCATGGAACAAATAAACTAAGTACAAACCACTAAAATTCTCCACATCAAAGATCATATCAACACTAGATTTATGAAAGTAAAGTACAAAATCCAAAAATGCTACTATATCAAATCCTAATCTTGAGCCTAGCAGCTTGCACAACATGAGTGTATTACCATCTCAGAATATATAGTCATCAACTATGGAGCATCTACCTTTATAGTCATCTCATATGAAAAATAATAGCCAAAAGAGAAACTAGGAGAGTGACAGAGTGAGTGGAGTGACAAGCAATATTTGCTTTTGCCTTCTAGCAATGTTTAGTCGACCTCATTTTTTAGGGGTACTCTATAGAGAGATGTCCTATGCCACAAAAATTGTAGCATATTCTCTCACATCCACTAGAACTAGAGGAAGAATAACAACATGAATAAAAATGTTTGTTATTGTGCTCGTGTCCATGTGAATGTTTGTGGTGATGCTCATGCTTCTAAGAACTAGAGTGATGTTTATACTTTAGAGAACCAAAATGATGTTTATGATTTAGAAAACCAAAATGATCCCTAAGTGTAGAATTATGCTTATGTTTGAAAGTGTGTCATGAAGAGTGTTTCTATCTTGAAAAGTTATTCAAATAATGTTTTCTATTGTGCTCATATAATAGATTACCTATTTTGGTATAATAGGCCTCCTCAGTATATTTTTTTTACTTCTTTGCAAATTATTGCTCATGTTGAGTGAGCAAGTCACAAATGGAATCAAAATTAGATTTGTTAAGCTTATCACTAAGTTGTAAAAATTTTAAAAAGTTACTATATCTAGGGCTAAGGCCATTCAAAATAATAGAAATGAGCATTTTATCATCAATTTTTTTTCTAGTAGTGTCAAATTCTTATTTCAAGTTCTTAATTGGTAACATATATTTTGAAACATCTTCATCATATATTAGTTTAATGTTGAGCAACTACATAATAAGATCAATTTTAATGTAAGTAGGTTGTTCATCATATAAACATTTTAAAGATTTTCATGTTTTTCAAGATTTAGACTTGATAGCCTCTACGTGAATTATAACTTGTGCACTGTAAGGTGATTTCAATAAATCAAGAGGAATGCTTGTCATGTCTATGAAAATTTTTAAGCTTTGTGGAATTTATGGGAAATGTTGGTTATTTTTCAACTACTTCCCATAAGTCATTGAAGATTAATGTATTTTCCATGGACATTGACCATTCTATATAATTTTTAGGAGTTAAATGTCTATTTTAAAAAATAAAGCTCATGATTTTAGCTATGGTATGAAATTGAAAAATAATGAATGCTATCACTATTTTTATTTCACCTTCGAAATAGATTTCGATTACGAAAGATTTTAGGCAACAAGGATGTAGGTATGCAAACAAGGAGAAATCTAGTAAGTAAACTAAATAAAGAGAATGTTACTTTATTGTCTAAGGTTAAACCTAAAAACCTTATAGAATCAACTAAAGACAAGTTATGAATAGGTGTTATTAATGAGAAGTTATACTAAATAGAAAAGAATGAGACTTGGGAACTATGTAATGTCCCCTTCAAATAGGGAATATAGAAACACATAAAGCTCTGATACCACTATAATGTCCCCTTCAAATAGGGAATATAGAAACACATAAAGCTTTGATACCACTGTAATATCCCCTTCAAATAGGGAATATAAAAAGACGAAAGCTCTGAACAAAGATATGATTTTGTAGAATAAATTCAAATAAACAAATTAACCACAATAAATCTCTTAACTGCCACATCACTAATCTTATTATTTGTCCAGATGATTACAGTAGATGTCCTCTATCATGCATATAAAGGAATATTCAAATATGGTCTTAAAACCCTGATCTTTTACAAAACTAAAAATAAAACCTAAATTCTGGAACTGCTCAGGTCGCTGTGTCAACACATAGTCACCGACGTCAGTTATTATGCCATTGTCGATCGATATTCTATCGACGTCAGTCGATGTCGGTTAGCTACTCTGTTTACATCAGTCTATAGTCAGCTAATGTCGGTCTCTGTTGACCTCTGCCTATCGATGTCGGTCTTTGCACGGATTTGTACAGATCTGTACGGACTTCATACGACTACCAATATGACACACCCTATTTGTTGGACCCCTGATCTCAAGATATATGACTCTAATACAGAAGATCTTTATTCTGAACAATTACTCCAACAAACTCTAATAAAATAAATACCTGGAAAGCTCTGTGATAACTTCTATGTGAAGTTATCTCCCAAACCTGTAAACCTCTATGATAACTTCTGTATGAAGCTATCTCTCAAATCAGTAATAGATCAGCTGATATTTCATAGCCTCTAAATCACACACATTGAAGAGTGGACATTCTCCAATGCAAAATGGAATCTTGGAACCCTTGGCTTAGTCTTTACAGAAGAATTCTTAGCAACATTCAATATCAATAATCAATACATAATCAATACATGAAATCTAATGGCCTCCCATGAGAAACCCTTATACCCTCAAAAAGATGTGCTTGCCCTAATTAGGGTTTCTTAAATTAGAATTAGGGTTTCATAATTAAAAATAGGCCAAATAATTAATATTTGATTAAATCAATCAAATATTAATATCTCCCTTAATACATGTCGAATCCTCAAACCGTCTAAAGCTGGTGAATCAGGAAATGATTCTACACATGACCATACCAAAATAAGGGTGCTCTGTTGCATGTCAAAAGTCCCTAAATAATAGGAGCTTAGGCAAAATGTGTTTGAAAGAGCCTGAATGAAAGCCAACTATAGAAATTTTGCTAATCGAAGCCAAGCCAAGCTCCATCCTGACCCTCTATCCATCCTATCAGCCTACGAAGGTCGCATAATAGGCTAATCATCAAGTCTGTCGATGTCCACTAAAAAAGGGGACATGACAAACTAGTTCCTAGGTCTAAAGACAAAAATGTCATTGACATAAAATGGGTATTTAGGAACAAATTGAATGAAGATGGATAAGTTACTAGGAATAAGGCTATATTGGTATGCAAGGGGTAAACACAAGTATAAGGGGTAGACATTGAGGAGACTTTTGCTCCAGTAGCAATATTAGAGGCTATCAAATTGTTTCTAGCATATGTAGGCTTCAAAGGGTTCAAGGTGTATTAGATGGATGTAAAATGAAATTTTATAAATGAGAACTTAGAAGATAAGGTGTACATAGAGTAACTTGAGGTTTTATCATTATCAGGTAACAAGGACTATGTATGTAGATTGAAAAAGGCTCTTTATGGTGTAAAGCAGGTTGCTAGAGCTTTGTATGCCAGATTGGACAAGTACCTATTAGACCAAAGTTTTAACAAAGGAGTTATAGACAGTAATCTATACATAAATAAAGAAAATGATCATCAGTTGATAGTTGTTGTCTATGTGGATTACATCTTATTTGGTTTAAATTCTAAGAGTATGACTAAGGCCTTTGTAGATGTGATAAAGGAGTTTGAGATGTCCATGCTAGGAAAACTATCATTATTCCTTGGGTTACAAATCATTCAATTAGAAAGAGGTATATTCATTTCACAAGTTAAGTACATAACAGTGTAATGTCTCCAAATGAGACGATTTAACCAAAAAGGGGTTTCCCCCAAAATCCATAATTTTAGAATTCTGAATTTAAAAAAATTAGTAAACCCTAGCTATTTTAATTACACCTCCAAACTAAAAATTAACTGTAATTCACCTTTAAATAAATAAAAATAAATACCTTGTGAATTTTTCCACTAATAGCTCTTTCCACAATGAAGAAAGAACTTGAAATGGATGTTTCAACCCTCAAAACCCTTGTGCCACACTAGCTAAATTGAAGTCCTTTCCCACTCTAATCCCTGCTCACACTTAGTCCAATCCAGTCATCAAAACTCAAAAAAAATTTGCAATAATTAATTCATAATAAAACCCTTAAAAATTTTCCCTCAACAAATACTATTTCCTATGAACAACTGAAAACTTCAAAAATTCATAAATCCCTCGATATTTGGAATTATGATGCAAACAAGAGCTCAAACTGATCATAAAAATAATGAATATCAAATAAAAATAATTTTAGAATTTTCCTTCCATGGAAAGGTAATCAAAACTTTCTATAAAATTTTGAAAACCCTAGTTTTCAAATTTACCTCTTTAAACATCAAACGCTCAATTCCAGACAAGTCACCACACTTGGGAAAATTAATGAAAATAATAGTCACATTTATTATTACCAATTTGGAGCTCAAATAGTCCACCAAAATCTCTAAATAATCTCTCAAATCAAATATCCCCACACTAGGGAAAGTTAAAAAACCTCTTTTAGTAAAGATGATATCAAAAGACACCTTTTGTAGAATAATCAGCTCCAAATTTGTGAATACCTATTGGGCATGCATCCCAATAGATTCTTCAAAAATGAAAAGATAATATCAAATTTAACATATCTTCAATTGTGATGTTCACCTTGTATTTGTATTTTTCAAAAGGGGGCAAACCATCTTGGGGAGGTAAAATACCTCATAACCCTCTCATTCTAACTTTTAGGATATTTTTTTTTACCTTGCTTTAGCTCCTAAGATGACATTCCTTTTAATTTCACATTAGACCCTTTTGAATTAATAAAATAGCTTGCCTTAATAAATTAGTAATTAAAATTACTTTTTGGAAAATTAAATAATTATTTTATATTAGGTATTTGTTTAAATAATTATTTAAATTGTGCTAATAATTAAAGTGATAAAAATCACTTTTCAAGTAATTTATTAATTGTAAAACCCTTTTGAATAATCATTAAAATTACCTTAATTTTTCAAATAGTTAAAACCAATTTTCTTGTAATTTGAATAATTATCCAAGATAGTTTTATTTTAATAATTATTTAAATTATCTTATATTTTTTAGTGATTAAAATAATTATTTAAGTAATTTTATTAATTATTAAAATTATATGAAAAGGAGCGTTATAGTCCTCTATTCCCAAATTTGCTTTCCCTCAAACAAATGAAATCTCATATGCCCAATTACGATGTCCAAGTTGTAAAACATGTAGTGCTAAAAAAGCCTTGCTCCTGTACCTATTAAGTGGAATAAATTTTACCAAAAAGAATAGTGTGGCATATCCTAAATGGATAATGAATACCATTCTACCTTGCCAACACATCCCATAATGCAACCAAAATATGTAAGGATAAAAAATATCCAAATTTATTTTGAACTTATAATACTTATATTTTGTGGAATGCCCTAATGTGTCCCAAATCATAGGAAATCCATCCAATAGCTCACCACCCCTATATGCCCCTAACTCACTCAAAACTGAGTGGGGTATGAAGATGTATCCAATCCTATTGCCCCAAATATGTCCTCTAAAAAGTATCTAGCTCCATACTGCAATCCTCAAAGTAATATCCCCAAGATGAAATGTAGTAAAAAACCATACATTAGAAGCAACTTACCCTTGTATAAATCCTATTAGAATCGGTTACTCCCATGAAAAAATCATGATCAACCCAAAGCTTCTCCTCCTTATGAATGTTATGTGGGAGAGTGACCTAAGAAACAAACCAAACATTCCAAAAATATAATGTAGAAAACTATTATACATGTACCTTAAAATAAAACATGTTGCACTTGGAAATAAGATATAAAAATAAACATGAGCCTGATCTTTCCTCATGCCATAGGGACTACCTAAATAGTGCAATAAAATTAGTCAATAATTGTTCTTCAAAGGGTTGTATATAAGACTTTTCCCCACCTTTTTCATCCTTATTTAGTGGCTGGAAATTCACATTTGATATAGAATTATTGGAGACAATATTTTCACATATTCCAATCAAATTTTCATTATTTTTTGACATCTCTAAGAAATAGAAAAAAATAGACTTTCCATACCTATGAAGGGGTTATAGTATGCACTCTTTTCTCTCCTTTTTGTCCTCAATCGATGGTTAGTAATGTTCCCCACACTCAAAATTTTTTGAGGCAATAAATTTAGACCTTATCCATAATATTTAATAGCTTTTACTTGGCTATCCCATGCCAAAAGAGTTTCCTTCTTTGTAATATTTGAGCCCTGAATGTTGCAAAACATCCTCAAATTTTTTTGACAAGAAGAGAAACCAAAATTTTCTCAAAAACATACCTTTAAACATCTCTTTCCCTTTTCTCATTCTCACATAACCATTATCAAACATAATATTAGATGAAAATTTAGGACCTTCTTCATCATTTATGTCAAACCAAAAGACTTCCTTACTTGTCACCTTTAGAAGGGATCACCCAAATAAACCTACACATGGAAAAAATAAATTAGGAAAATTATTGATGTATAATAACACCCATTTGATCCACTAGTCAAGTTGATGTCTTGATCATTAGTTACTATCCATTTCATCCAATGTATTTCCTTTTACATTCAATAATAATTTATAATCTTGATCTTTTCCCTTATTTATTTTGATTGTATGTAAGTCCATCATAGTTTTCTTTTCCTTCAAGCACTCCCCCATCTCATTGTGCATTGATCTATCAAGAAACCCCTTTATGCCATCTAACCTTGTTAAATCTTTCACTCCCTTCTTATTTATGATTAGGAATTTTTCCTTCCAATCTCTTTCATCAAATCTAGATGTATGCAAAAAGTTTAAACAATTATTAGATACAAAAAAAATCATCATTCAACTCATACCTTTCTATGAATATCTCAGTCTTTTTGGCTTATTCAAAATCATCTTTTTGAATCCCAATGTTTGGGGTAGTTTAATTCCCAAAATCACCTATCATCTCCTCATTTTCATCCATCATTTACAACCCTATTTACTTCTCTAAAAACTCAATTTTTGGTTCTCACAATCTCCCACTCTAGGCTGCCCCAAAGTGTCATCTTTTTGTAGCTCGTATTCCTCCTTCAAGTATAATATTTTTATTTCATTGGAATATTCATAGGAAACCTCACTGTAAAAAAATGTTTAAACATCTTAACAATAAGTTCATCACACTGGGTCCCTCCTTTGAGCTTCTTCAGCAAAATAGTGAGCTTTTACATCTCTCGAATGTCAAGCCTCTTAACGGCCTATTGACTTGCAATAATAAAAGAAGTGGGAGTGTGGCCATCTCTGAGCGTCTAGACAGGTTTCTTGTTTCCTATTTTTGGCTCTCTGGCCCTATGTCACTCTCATCTAAAATTCTCAATTGGAGAGGTTTAGATCATTGGCCGATCAAGCTCTCTACCAGGTATGTTACGACCCCCAAGAAGCCTCCTTTCATGTTTCAGTTGATGTGGCTGTGTGACTCCTCTCTCCATGACCTGCTGGCCCAATGGTGGAGATAGGGAGTGCCCGAGTATGGTACTGTGATGTACTTCTTCTCAAAAAAACTATAGTATGTTAAGAGAAAACTAAAATATTGGAACAACAGTTGTTTTGGCAATCTTCATTTTATGAAGAATAAGGTGCAAAACCATTTGGATGTTATCATCAGGTAAATTTGGGACGCAGGGTTGACGGAAGCTCTTCGCATTGCTGAATCTCAGGTGATTACAGACATAGCAAAATGGGAGCTTCGTGAGGAAATTTATTGGAAACAAAAGGCCCATATTAATTGGCTATAGAAGGGAGACAGGAATATAGATTTATTTCACAACTCAGTGTAGGGTAGGCACAAAAGGAACTTCATTGCTTCTCTTGTTACCACGAATGGGACACGGCTGAGCTCCTCCCAAGCTATTTCCAGGGAAGCTATTCACTTTTATTTTGATCTCTTCTCTGCTAACCTTCCCTTAGATGAGCTGGCTGAAAATATAATTTTAGAGTGCATTCCACCTGTTGTGACACTGGGAATGAATAACTCTCTCATGCGCCCAATTCGCATGCCAAAATTGGAAGGGGTGGTCCATAGCTTAAGAAAAGGCAAAGCCCTAGGACCTGATGGTTTTCCTACTAAATTTTTCTAGTACTTTTGGGATATTATCAAGCATGATTTACTGGAAGTGGTTCAGGAATCTTATTCCAGCAAAGAGATGTTTAGGGCCCTAAATGCCACTTTTCTAGTTCTTATTCCGAAGAAGGAATAGGCTAATCAATTGGATTTTTTTAGACCCATTTCTCTCTATAATGTGGTGTATAAAATCATTACTAAGCTCCTAGCAGAGAGACTTAAGGATTGTCTCCCCATAGTGATATCTGAGGAACAAGGGGTCTTTGCAGCTGGAAAACAAATTCTAGATGGGATAGTTATGGCTTTAGAAGCTATCCATTCTATGAGTACTTCTCAAGAGCGTGCCATGTTCATTAAGCTCGATATGGTGAAGGCCTATGATAGGATTAACTGGGGATTTCTGCACAAAGTTTTTCTAGCTTTCAGTTTCAACCAGGACTGGGCTCGTTGGGTTCTAAGCTGTGTTATTACCCCTTCCTTCTCAGTCCTTATTAATGGTGAACCCACTGAGTTGTTTGGTGCATCCAGAGGTCTACGCCAAGGTGACCCACTTTCTCCTTATCTATTTATTATTCTGGCTAAAGGACTTGGATGGCTTATCAAATCTTGTGTTTCTCAAAACCTGCTTCATAGTTGGCAATGGGGTAATGGCTTACCTGTGTTGACCCACCTTCAATTTGTGGATGACACTGCTCTTGCTGGGAGAGCCCAAATTTGGGAAGCTAAAGATTTTAGGCTTATCCTTGATACTTATCTAGCCACCTCTGGGTAGAAAATTAATAATCACAAGTCCTTTCTTTTTTCTTCAATACTCCTGAAGCCATTTAGAGGAGGATTGCTACTATCTTGAGGTTTCAGATTCATTATATCCCCCTCACATAATTGGGGGTTCTTATTATTTTGTGGAGATAGCCTAGACTTTTATGGTAGAATGTGCTCGACAAAATAAGACAAAAAGTTAACCATTGGACTCATAGGTGGCTGTCTACTACTGGCAAGGTGATTCTTCTTCAATCTATGATCCAAGATCTTCCCATTTACAGGAGCATGGTTCAGGCTACCCCTGTTTACTTCTTTAAGGAATTTGATGCTCTCTCCCATCAATTCCTTTGGAATGGTAACTTTCAAGGTACACGCTGGAGCCTTATTAACTAGGACACTACTTGCTATCCAAAGAAGGAAGGGGGCCTAGGCCTACACTCTACTATCTTGTCTAGTCAAGCTATTGCTGCCAAACTCTACTGGCAGTGGTGCTCCAGTCCTTCTCACCTTTGGGCCTGGATCTTGTCTCACAAGTACTATACTGGGGCTGATCTGTCTAACATTGCCAGGATGCCTCTTGAGGGCAGAGGATCCATGGTGTGGGATACCCTCAAGCAGGGAGCTCATCTGGTGAAATGCAGTCTTTTTTAAATATATAACAGTGGCACTGAGGCCCTCTTTTGGAGTGACTCTTGGGATGGAGTGACCCCTCTAATTTCTTCTCACCCGCACTTGAAAGATCTCTGTGATTCTTTCATTGTTGCTGGGTGGATCATAGTTGTTCATTACAAGGAGGCCTTTGACCTGGGCATGGAAGTTGGTTACCACTAGAAAAACTCTTCTGATTAGCCGTTGGGGAGCTCAATGGAGGATATGCTTGAGCTGTCCCAGATTTTAGCCTCTAGAAGATGTAGCTTGTTACAAGGTCAAGATGTCTTGGCTTGGGTAGGTGCCCCTTATGGGCAGTATTTCGTCTCCTATGGTTACCTTGCTTTGACGAAGCAAATTCTTAGAGTTACGACAATGTCTTGGTTGAAGAGAGTTTGGAATTGTTTTTCATGGCCTAAGTGTAATTTTTTCCTCTAGGTTCTAGCTTACAATAGGTGTGTTACTTGGGACAACCTCTGCAAACATGGATTTTAGGGGCCATTTATATGTTTCTTATGTCGTAGCAATGTGGAGACCACGTCCCATCTTTTCTTCTAGTGTCTGTTTGCTAGACAATTTTGGCATTTGTGGTGGAATGTATGGGATTGCCCATGCTAGCATGCATCCTCTTTAGTTTAATTTTGGGAGAGATTGGGTCACTCTCTTGCTAAAACCTCTATCATCCAGGTATCTTGGTTAATTGGCCCCTCCCTTATCCTATGGAATATCTAGTTGGAATGGAATAGGAGGATCTTCCATGATAGTTCTATTGATTTCAAGCTCTTGTGGGGGTGAATTAACAAGTCTGTGCAGGAGACCCTTCACGCTAGATGTGAAGCTGCTAGGGAGCTGGACCCTGGAGATGCGGCCATCCATTTGCACTTATTTTCATCCTCTTCTAGCAATGCACTTTGCGCTCCTCCTTCACGCTAGGTGAACAACTCTAGACTGCATCTGTAGCCTGCCAATTAGGCTGGGCATTGTATCCCCCCTGCTATTGGCATCCTCAAGGTGAACACAGACGGCTCCTCTAGAGGGAATCCCAGAGCAGCTGGCATAGGAGGAGTGGGGTGCAACTGCTCAAGAGAGATCAAGTTTGTTTTTTTGACTTACATTAGCTTCCATACTAACAACTTTATGGAAGCCTAGGCTATCCTAACAGTAGTGTAAAAATGCTTCCAATTGGGCTGGCATAAGATAATTTGTGAGGCAAACTCGCAAGTGGTAATCAACTTACTAAATGGATGGAATTTTGCAAATGTGGACTAGTACTTGGCTTATGTGGCTCAGCAAATTCTTTAGCTCTGTACTTCCTTGGATTCTATGGTGTTTAAGTATATCCCGCATGAGTGGAATGGGGTTGCCGATTGGTTGGCCAAATGGGCCTCTGAATACGGACCGTCTTGGAACATCTTTGACCATATGATGCTTCCCCTGAGTCTTTCTCAAAGGCTGGCTCAACTTGTGAGTCATGATAAAGCTATGTAATTCTTTTGATTCTTTACTGCTTTCAGTAAAATTTTACCCCTTTTTTAGTTTTAAAAAAAAAGTTCATCACACTCCATATCTAACATTAAAATACATGACCTGGTTGAAGTCATAATTTTAAGGATGTTTACCCTTTTTTTAAGGAGTGTCCTTTGTCCTCTTTGAGATCTTAGAATCTCTCCACAGTCATCAAAAATATTTCCTTCATGAATTTATCATTGTAAATAATTTTAAGAACTGTTAATCTTAAAATCTCATTAATACAACTAATAACTAAGAGCCTTACATCCTCATTTGTGTCTTTTAAGAGTTCATGTTGAACCAAGTAAGTCCTTGAAGCCTGTACCTCTCACTTCATGGAATCATATTGTGATTTATTTACCTTGGATAACTTTTTTCCTGATTCTTCCAAGTTGTTGATTACATCCTCCACTGGTTGACATAGGTCCCCTAACATTCTACCTGCATTGTAGAACCTTTCTTTTTCCATTTCTTCCATGATAAAACCAATTTTTTTTTATCTATTTGCAACCAAACCTCATAGGTGGACAATATCAGTGCTCTGATACCACTGTAATGTCCCCAAATGAGATGATTTAAACAAAAAAGGGTTTCCCCCAAATCCATAATTTTTGAATTCTAAATTTATAAAAATTAGCAAACCTTAGTTGTTGCAATGGCACCTCCAAACTAATAATTAACTCTAATTCACATTCGAATAAATAACTTGTAAATTTGGTGACTAATGGATCTTTCTATAATGAAAAAAGACCCTAAAATGGATGTTCCATCCCTCCAATCCCTAGCACCACACTAGTTGAATTAAAGTCCTTCTTTCCCACTTTAATCCCTGCTCAAGATTAGTCTAATCCAATCACCAAAATTCATAAAATTACTATAATAATTAATTAAAAAGAAAACCCTTGAAAATCTCCCTCAACAAATATTATTTCTTATGAACAACTGAAAACTTCAAGAATCCATAGCTCGCTCAATATTTAGAATTACGATGTGAACAAGTGATAAAACTAATCATAAAAATAATAACTATTAATTTAAAGTAATTTCAATATTTTCCTTCCATGGGAAGGTCACCAAAAATTTCTCAATTTTTTTGAAAACCCTAGTTCATATTAAAAATATTTTAATAGTAATCTAAAAATTATTATTTAATTTTCTATTAATTTAGGTCTTTAAACCTTCCATAAATCTTCTCCAAAATCCCATGCCAATATGTAAAAAAATAGCAAATAGTTTTAAAATATTAATTTACATAAATAGATAATAAAAGGGCCCTCCAATCCCTTAATCAACTTTCAAAATAGTTTAATCCACTTAAAAAATTAGTGTAAATATTAATAGAAAATAATATTCAATAAATGAGCCTCAACAACTTCACCAGAATCTCAAAATTACTCCTTAAGGCAAATCACCCCATTCTATGGCAGGTAACAAGATCTCATTTTGCAAGGTGGAATTAAAAGACACCTTTTGTATAATGATCAAAACTAAAATAATGAACACCTATTGGGCATACATCTCAATATCTTATTCAAGCATGTATAAATAATATCAAACTCAACATATCTTCAATTGTGATCTTCACCTTGTACTTGTACCTTTTAAAGGCGGGCAAACCACCTTGGGGAGGTAAAATACATCATAACCCTCTCTTGCCAACTTTTAGAATATCTTTTATTTTTCTTGCTTTAGCTCCCCAACTTAAATTCCTTTTAATTTCACTTTAGTCACTTTTAAATTGATTAAATAACTTGCCTTAGTAAATTAGTAATTAAAATTACTTTTTGGTAAATTAAACAATTATTTTAAATTATGTCCTTGCTTAAATAATTAATTAAATTAATCTAATAATTAAAGTGATAAAAATAAATTTTAAAACTATTTATTAATTATAAAACCCCTTAAAATAATTATTAAAATTACCTTAATTTCATAAATGGTTAAAATAATTTTTTCGGTAATTCAAATAATTATCCAAGATAGTTTCATTTTAATAATTAATTAAATTGCCTTATATTTTTGAATGATTAAAATCACTATTTAGGAATTTTATTAATTATTAAAATTATATATATGGGGACATTACAAAGAGAGATGTTGAAGAAATTTGAGATGGAGGATTACAAGGTAGTTAACAAACCTATTATCAAAGGGTATAAGTTAAGAAAGGAGGATAAATATCCAAAGGTCAATAAAACATCATATAGGTCAATGATGGGAATTTTATTGTACACTTATGCTTCTAGACCTGATATCATGCAAGCAGTATGTATTGTAAGAAGATTTCAAGAATATCCAAAGGAAAACTATTTGAAAGTAGTAAAGAGAACACTAAGGTATCTCAAGGGGACTATGGAGTTTAGGTGGTGGTATCCAAAGAGAAAGGAGTTTGATTTAACAACATATATAAATGTAGATTGGGTAGGGAGTCTGAGTGATATAAAAAGAACTAGTAGAGGATATTTATCCTTAGAAGAGTGTCTAGTGTCATGGATAAGCAGGAATCAATCAATAGTGTCATTATCTACTATTGAGGCTAAGTACATTATAGCATATTCATGTTTCACTGAAGTCCTATGGATGAGATAGACATTAAAATATTACAAGGTGGAGTATGATAGTCTTAGTCCCATCTATTATGATAATACAACTGTCATAAGCATCTCAAAAAATCCTATCATGCATTTAATAACTAATCACATTCCCATCAAGTGTAATTTCTTAAGAGAGTAGGTAAGGAAACAAAAGGTTAAACTTGAATATGTTTCTACAAAGGATCATAATGCAAACATTGTAACCAAGCCACTTCCATAAGAAACATTTAAGTATCTAAGACAGGAATTGGGAGTAATTCCTACTTCTACTAGCCAATGAGTAAGTCAAGGGTAATGGGAGATAATCAAGTTGGCACATTAGATCCAAGAATAGGTGATGAATTCCAATAATATTTGTGAACTCATGATAGGCATATAGGAAAATTGAGAGGTAAGCAAAAATCTAATTAATTCATACCAAAATATTTCCTTTCGATAGAAATAATTTTATTAAAAAAATTCTCAAGCTTGGTGTTAGTTATTTTCATATATCAGAATTTGAAGATTATTTGGAATATTATGAAAATGAGTTATTAATATAGAAAATAAATCATTCAAGAATGATCCTAGAAACAATGAAGGCATTCATACTGGAATGGGTCACTCAAAGAATTTTTGAGGATGAATCAAATCTAATTAATCTTTTATATATAAAAAAAGGCATCTTGTACCCTTTCCATTAACTGAATAGTAAATTAAATAGTCATTAAATTTGAAAAAATATACTAAATATGTTTTGGACAAATCAAATCTTTGTTTTGAATAGAAATTATTGAGTATACAACTATAAGAAGCTCAATTTTTTTGGGGATTTCTAAAAAATAGAAAAAAAATCATCAACACATGCTATTCAACCATAAAACACTAAGGTCTATGATAAGATTCCTTGGCCAAGAAAAAAACTAGATGTTATAAGTGATGGAGAGGATCCCAAAAAATAAATTTCTAGAATATGTGTAGAGATGAACCCTCAATGAGACCTCTAAAGCTAGTCAACAAGAGGTTTTCAGTACCCTTTTATGTTTCTTCAGGAAATATCTCTTCTTCAAAATAGTCATATCATATTTTTTTAATTTATAACACAACATGATTGTTTATTTATTTAGGCTCAATTTTGACATAAGTGCCTCTTGTATCTTCTGTGGTTCCAATAAAAACTCCTTCATTACCCCATGTTTTCATTCCATCCCCACCTCATCTTCTATATCTATCTCATGTGACACTTACATCTCTACCTATTTCACAAACTCCAAAGTAACTTTATAATTTAGGAAGTCTTATGAATAGTTATCAATATGATATCTCTCTTATTGCATCATCTAGGATTTAAGATATGAAAGTTATTGTTTCTTAAAACTATCCACCTTTTCCTTTGGTAATCTAAAATATCCAAATGGAATAAAAATAATGTTAAATTTGTTGTCTTTGACATTGATTTCATATATAACATAATTCAAAGCCTACCAGCCAAAAAGGCAAAGACTACTCCAGATTGATATCAAAATCTTTAAGTGCATAATATTTTGAGATTCACAAACCTATATCTAATGAAAATAAAGATTTGATTCTATAAAATTATATTAAGACTCGAATACCATTTAGAGAATCAACTCATGAAGGAAATATTCACAACTTTCAAGTTTCTACAACAAGGTTACTTGATGATCCATAAATAAGTAGATTTCCTACTCTAAAAATTTTACTTATTGGATTCTTATAGGTGGATTAGTTTTAATTAAAAAATACAACTCTAAAAATATAATCAACTAAAAATAATACAATGCAATTAATAATGAACATTGCACATAAGTTTATAATGGAGTTTGGCAAATGACTATGTGTTCAAGTTTACTAAATGATGAACTGATTCAATATAAAAATCCTTTTGCAAGTACAAATTTAAAATTTACAAAACTATAATGAATCCATCATGAACTCAAGTTCCAGTTGATCCTATAGAGACCTAGAGTAGTCTTAGAAGGATTTCACAATGTTTCAGCATGACCTCCCTGATTCATACCTTTCTATTGACTTCTCCTTTGATTCACAACCTCCAAGAGCCTCTACATAGAGTTAAGTCAGAATAGGCATCAATCATCATGAACTTAAGTGCCAAGTGATCCTGTAAATACCTAGACTGGTCGTGGAAGCCTTGCATAATGTTTTGGCATGGCCTTCATACTTCATACCTTCCTATTAACTTCTCCTCTACTTCAAAGACTCTAAGACCCTCTACTCAAATCTATATTAGAATAGACATCAGTCAATCGATCCATAAAATGATCCTCCTTCGTAGCCTCTAAGTAGTGCTAACTCCTCTAATAGATATATTATTACAATACTTGTATTAATAAAACCTTATGAATAATAGAGAATTAGAGCGTTTGTAGTCTCATATAATGCTCCTCCAGTGCTCTGGATCTAGTAACTATTCTATGGCAACTAGCTACTAGCTTTGGCTCTGGCTTTGGCTCTACTTGATTATTCTCAAGTCTTGTCTCTTGTTCTTCACACTTTGAGTGTGCTTTAAAATGACCCCTCCAGACCCTTTATATATGTTTATGGGTCCACAAAAGGTGGGCTTGGATTATTATCCATTTACAAATTTAAATAAAAATCACAATTATCCTAAGACCTATTTTAATATGATTAACAATTATCCCATTCTATCATGGGATTACTATATAAGGCCTTTACATGTTTTATATGGCCTTTACACGTTTTAATAAAACATTATATTAAAATAACATCAAATAATCCATGCTTTAATGCCTATGTCTTACCTTGCATGTTTATTTTTCATGTAGTCTTCCACCATGCCTTATTAAGGCCTTTTTATTTATTAGCATCGAGACTTCCACATATTCATGCAAGATAATATCTCACTTTTGTGGGAATAAATATTATCATAGGATTTTAATTAAATCCTTCCATGTTAGTCTTCGGTGTGGGAATTTAAATGAAATCCCACATTTGTGGGAATAAAGATTGTCATATCTCTATGCCTAATTAAAAAGCTATCTTTTATTTATATCCACGTATGTGTAGAATTTATTTTTAATATTCATCAAAAGTCCTTTTTATCCCACATTGTTGGGATATATATATATATATATATATATATATATATATATATATATATATATATATATATATATATATATATATATATATATATATATATATATATATCCCATGTAAAGTGGTCTCACCTTGCCATGTAGATGTGCATTGTGGAGGCTTGTGGTTATGCCACATGTTCATACCAATACGTGTCATGTGTCTATACCACATTGGTCCACATTTGATGATTATTGACTAGGTTTGACCAATGTTGACTTTTGACCAACTTTAACCAACCATAATTTTCACATAAAAACTAAGAATTAGTCTTTTAAAGATACATCAAAAATATTATGATGAGTTCTACATCACAGAACTAGTTTATAAACATTTCAATACCATCAATTGTTTTAGTTTGACAAGCTTAAAATGCTTGTTAACCAAACTTTGACTAATGATAACTGGATCATATGATGTCCATTTTTTGCATTCCAATAGTTACTAGAAAGCTCTTGATGAGCTATACACAATGGACCATGTTTAAATAAGACTAGGGAATATCTCAAAATATCCTCTAGATCATACCTTACCACTGAGAAGGCTTTTGTTCCACCAAAAGCTGAAACATTTATTTTCTTTGTATTGGATTTGGTTTTTTACAATACCTCATGAAGATTTATGTAGTATACTTTGTGGCCTTTAAAACTAATATTTTTATATAGGTAGGCTACACAATTCCTTTCATATGAAAAGTCATCAACTTACTACAAGCACAACGTCACATAAAATGATCACTTTGAAAAAGACATCTCAATGTCAAAGAGACAAGTGTTTGACTAATTTGATGATCTACTAATGAATAAGTTATCCTATATAACATGGGGATAGTATAATTTATCTATGCCACTAGTTGCATTCCAAAAAAGGTGATTTGTTTGTAACTAAAAAATATCACCTGGTACAACTACAAATACAATATTGCCCATGTATGGGTCTTTAATTGCATCCTACACATTCTATCATTACATGTAATTTCATAACAACAACTACTTCAATTGCAAGTGTCAAGTAGGTACATTGAACATGTCCCAAAAAACCTACGTATATTGTTGTAAACTTCACAATGGAGTTAATTAATATGTGATAAAAATCAAGCATGATAAACTTATCATAAGATTCTCTTGATCTGGGTACTCCAAAAATATTCAAATATAAAGCATGACATAATTTTCCTTTCATCAATCACGAAAAATCCCAAAGATGCTTTGAAAAATTTGCATGCTAATCTACAATTCCCACTATGTAAACATGAAACTAATTTTTTTTACCAAGCTATTTTATCAAATTATCCCATTTAGGTGGTTTTATTTCCTTGGTAGATACTTGGGTTGACTCATCAACTAGTGGTGGACTAAGAAATTCAGTTACCTTTGTAATACATCTATATTCTATCTTTATCTTACTATTTTGAGATGGATGAAGTTACACTACTCAATCAAATGCCCATTCACATGATAATGAGCAAAAAAGTTCCTCTTGTCTTCCTTCTTGGATGAGGAATCACATTTTCCATTTCTCACTTTTGAACGATGAGGTTGGTCTTTAGCAGTTGCCTTGTTTCTGATGAAAGGCATCAACTTCTTTAATAATGACCTTCCCTTCCAATAACTGGAAATAAAATGGTTAATTAAATATAAAAATTGTAATGAAAAGCATTCCATATTTTTTATATATCATATCCATATTTTTTATACTGAAAGAGAGGATTAGATGTTTTAGAATTTACACAATTACTTATGGTTCAATGCTAAGTGTTCAAATGAAGAGGTGGAATTTCATTACCTCTTCTAGTCATTCATTTACACCTTTCATCATCCTGATATGATGACTTATTCCTCTACATGGAGGAATTATGTTGTACCAGTGGTGTAAGCACTTGGATATTGAAATCTTATCTTCTTTTAACAGATTTGGAACTCTCTCCAATTTCCATTCATTCACTAGTATAACCGAAACTTGCAAAATGAGGATGATCCTTGACCTGTATTGGGTTAGAAATACCTTGGATATTCTTTATAAGACCTCTTCTATCAAAAACCATTTTAAACAATAGTTTTGATCCAATACCTCTTATGTGTTCCTTAAAATAAAATAAAAACTACATCAAAAATTGACTGGGAGGAAGAGATACATGGTGAAATTATAATGTAATCATCGATCATGGTCTCTGCATCTATGGTGGAAGGTAAATCCTTCTATTCACTACTCTTAAACTATGCCAAGAGCTCATTCTTATTTTTCAAATCAAATTTCAAGTGTTTGACCTCTCTTCTAAGGAGGGAAACTTGGATCTCAGGAAAGCATTCTCATCTCGGATCTACCGATTGAATGCTTTGAGCTCTTCAAGCCTTTCATGCTTCAAAGCTTTGCCCATGGTTTCTTACTCCTGCAAATAACCTATATCTCTAACTTATACAAACTACACTGAAAGATTAAACAAGTCCAAAATGTCTGCAAGTAATTGAGATGGATATCAATAGGCTACCCAATTAGAATCAATTATTGCATTCAAACTACTCTGATATAAAAATAATCCATAAATAGGTAGATTTTCTACTCTAAAATTTTTACTTATTGGATCCTTATAGGTAGATTAGTTTAATGCCAAAATTCAACTCGGAAAACATTATCAACTAAAATAAATGCAATGCAAGTAATAATAAGCATTACACATAAGTTGATAACGAAGTTCAACATATGCTTACATCTCTGATTTCACTAAATTATGAACTGATTTATTATAAAAATCTATTTTCAAGTAAAAATTTAAAATTTATAAAACTATAATGAATCCATCAATAACTCAAGTGCCAATCGGTCCTACAGAGACCCACACTGGTCTCGAAAGGATTATACAATGTTTTGGTATGGCCTCTTTAATTCACACTTTCCTATTGACTTTTCCTCTTCTACATGACCTCCAAGAGCCTCTACACATAGATAAGTTAGAATATGTGTTAGTCATCATGAACTCAAGTGTGAATCAGTCCTACAAAGACCCATACTAGTCTTGGAAGGCTTGCACAATGTTCTGACATGGCCTCCCTTCTTCACACCTTTCTATTGACTTCTCTACTACACAACCTCCAAAAGCCTCTACATAAAGCTAAATAAAAATAGATGTTAGTCGTAAGCTCCATAAAATGATCTTCCTCCTTGGCCTCCCAGTAGTGATAAATCCTCCAATAGAGTTATTATTACAATACTCAAACTAATAACACCTTGATAATAATAGATACTCATATCCTTTATAGTCCTATACAATACTCCTCTAATAATCTGGTTTTGGCAATTGAGCTCTGGCTATTGACTACTAGCTTTGGTTTTGGATCTTCTTGATTATTCTCAAGACTTGTATATTATTCCTCACACTTTGATTTTGTTTTCAAATGACCACTCTAGACCCTTTATATAGGTTTATGGGTCTACAAAAGGTAGGCTTGGATGATTATCCATTTACAAATTTAATTAAAATTCATAATTATCCCAAGACCTATTTGAATGGGATTAACAATAATCTCATTCTATCAAGGTATTATAATGTAAGGCCTTTATATGTTTTATATGGACTTTACATGTTTTAATATAACATTACATTAAAACAACATCGAATAATCCATGCTTTAATGCCCATGTCTTACCTTGCACATTTATTTTCCACTTAGTCTTCCACCATGCCTTATTCAGGCTTTTTTCTCTATTGGCATCAAGACTTTCATATATTCATGCCATATAATATCCAAATTTTGTGGGAATAAAGATTATCATATGATTATAATTAAAGCTTTCCACGTTGGTCTTTGGTGTGGGCATTAAAATGAAATCCCACATTTGTGGGAATAAAGATTGTCATATCTTCATGCCTTATTAAAAGGATATATATTAAAAATTATATTTTTTCCACACATATATATGGTTTCAAAGTGTTGAAAGTAAAATTAGTGTTCTTGAATAAGCTTTGCAATTTTTGTATAAATATAGTAATTTTTTTGATGACCTTAACCTATAGATCTATGTTGATATCTAGTCGATACATTATGGGTTTCTAAAAAATGGAGACATTGATCGATTCAAAACTACATAAGTCAAGGAGAAATTCCAAAAAAATAATCAAATAAAAGTTTTTTGGTACAAATAACTTAAATTTAGAAGATATAAAAAAATTAAGAGACATTCATAACACTCTCATAAAATGTAACATAAATATCTCAAAATTTCTTAAGAAAAATTAGCAAATAAATAAAGTAATTATTTCTCATCTAAGACAATTATCAAACACAATAATTAAAAAAAAAAAATGGGATAGGTATTGTAGTAAAATTTCATAACATTGAGATGATGTCATCACATGTTGGGGAACAAGGACAAATGGTGACATCTAATGGTCATCAAAGCAATTTGACATATCTTCCATTTCTTCTTGAATTTGTCTCTCTTTCATTTTGTATTTCTTCATTTTGATTTTAGTAATAATTTTGTAACTCAAAATTATTATATTTTCACTTTATGATAAAATTTGAAAATGTGAACAATGAAATAGAAACTCTTTTTCAAACAATTAGTTTTATGTATCTATGAGGTAGTTATTCAACCTCTAGACTATAAATGTCGACAACTCTTATTTTAATAATTACTTTTTGAAATAAACACATTTTTTTGAGAGAAAATAAAGAGAATAAGAATCAAGTGTATTTTTTACTGAGGATTAATATAGTAATATTTACAAAACTTTTTAGCTTTCATGGTGTTGTTGAATGGTCATTATTCATTATGTTTATTGATTCAATTGATCCTTGTTCTTTCTTTATAAAAATACATGTTTATAGTTGAAATGTTGTTGTTCTAAAATTTTTCCAACATGTTTAACTAGTTTAAATTTATGTTTATTTAGTTATTACATGCATTCTTTCATTACTTTTTTCCTTTCTTCTCTATCTCTCATACTGAATATCCTTGCATATACATTATTTTATGTTCACAAAAAAAACTCAATTAAATGTTTAGATGTATATAATTATAAATATTTCATTTTTCCCACATTAAAATTTTTATTAAAAAGGATCCTCCCTTGTTAATAGATGAGGGACTTTTAAACTATTTACCAAAATCCCCCATTTCGTACCCTGTTCAAAATATTTTGCCAACAATTTTTGGCACCCACCATGGGGCACAAATTTTTGGTTTTCATGAAAATACAAAAGTAATTTTTTTAAAAAAAAATATGACCATCCCTAAATATCAGTCCCCTATTCTTTATCTAAAACATGATTGGATACTAGAAACATAACAATACATTCTTCTGATCTCCAAATGTATATTTAGGATTAAAAAAACTAGCCCTGTTCAGTTTCAAAGATTTGTAGTTATATTAAAAGAATAATAATATTATTTTAACCTCACCCAAAGAGCCACAAAACATTCCACTAAAATAATACAACTAGGGTAGGTCGTGATTAGGTTCCTTTAAATAGCTATTCATCTACCCCTATTTACTAGGATGAATGTAAAAAACTTAATTATAATACCATATTTGAGTTACTAGAAAAGTTTAATTTTAATCCAACCCTAAAACATCTTTCAAATAATTAATTAAATAAAAAAATATCTAAGTACTTCAACTAATCAACTAAATCCAAAGCCAAGTGTTGAAAATATGACTAGTAGAGCATTGATTCTCTCTATAACTATAATAGCTCAAGCCATAATTTTTTTTATGATGGCTACGGTACCATGGAGAAAAAATGTATAATTTTTTTTATTTCTATAAAACTACATGATTTGCCTAAATGACCAATAAATAACTTTCCTATGTTCAGTGGTGTTGGAAAACAACATCTTGATGAACATATTTCAACCTTTACTATTGCGTGTAGTATTTTAAGTGTTCAACATGAAGATGTAGCAATAAGAATATTTGTTTAAACCTTAAAATATCAAATGAAAAAATGGTTTTATCTTCTCACTCCTAATTCTATCAATGGTTTGGACATAATGAAAATAAAAGTCAAATATAATTTTAAACAAGATAAAGATACATGTGGTTTTCACACAATTTATGTAGATTACAAATAAGTTTATGAACCCATGAGTGAATTCATTGAAAATTTAAAAAAACCTACTTAAAAAATTTCATACTATAGCCAAGCCCATAGGTCAACACAAATAATATTTCTTAAATGCACAATTACCTAAAGTTGGTTTTTTATTAAGGAGAAATCACGTCCCTAACATGGAATAAGTCTAAATTTTGACCACTAAAGTCGAGGATGATTTTATTATGGTTGGAAATTCTTTTTAAGAATCCTAATAATTAGAAGGGTAAATTTAAAATCAGTATTCAACTAATTATTTAGTTCATAAAATAGCTAATGACATCATCGCTTTGAATAAATAATTACTTTAGAAAGTAATAGCTTTTATATATTAAGATATTCTAAGAAGGATTTTTTTTAGATAACAATCATCCTCTTATACAAGCACCAAAACAAACACATGCCATTAAAGTTCCTCCAATTTTAAATACTCTTGTAATTGTAGTATATGAAGCAAAATAAGTATATTTATATGAGGAAGATGAAATTGAACCAAAAAAAATAGATTTTCAACAATTAAAAAAGTGAATAACCCAATGGCAACTCCTAAAATGGGTATCTAGAATACGAATTTGATGAAGACAACTATGATGATGTCATTGATGATATGAATGTCAAATATTTTATTATATTTACCATGTCATAAAACCAGACAGAAGAGACCAATATAAATCAAGTGGATGAGAAGCCTAATGACAAAGATAATGCTAAGAATAAATAAGTTTTTAGGTGACTCATTTAAAATTCATCCTTCCCCAAGGTTATTCGATAACCAATCAAATAAAAACTAAGTTTTTTTAAACAAAGTTATGTATATCATCCTATATTTTTACTACTATTAATCCAAAAACTAGTGCCACATTTAAAAAATAACTTTAGAAATAACATCCTCCACTTACTTACTTTTGACAACATTGACCAAGTAAACACATCCAAAGTATTGAAGTCTCAAACATAATATTTGAGGTATAACCCTCATCAATTGGATAGGTTAATTAATTTTATGAATGGTAAAGACCCTGAAACATTTGGACCTATGTCTAAAGGAAAATTTTCAATGCTAAAGATTTAAATTCCCATAGTTCAATGATAGCATCCACCTCAAAGTATGGAAAACTCAAATCCTTTTATATTTATCTCTTTATTATAGGATGGAAATTGAGTAATTATATTATTAATACCAAAGCTTCAAAGAACATGATGTCTAAAAAATATCACATGCACTAAGCCTCGTAAGTAATATAAATTTTGTTAATTATTATTCAATGGATACGAATCAAATACCTTTGGTAGGAAAAATTAAATATGCTCAAGATAGATTTGGTAGCTTGTCCATAGAAAATAATTAAATTCACCATTATTTTGTAGACATTTCTGCAAATTATGGCATATTTCTAGGAAGGAATTTATGTAGAGAGTTAGGTGGAAAATATAGAAGGATTGATAATATGCTATGATTCTTGTTAAGGTAGTCAAATAGAGACTTGAACTAAAATTGAAAACTATATTCACAGTATGAAAATTAGAACATCCTTGTGTTCATATCTTATATGAGGACATAGCGATAGGAAACTACATGATGATTTCAAAAGATGATACAAACATCCTATTATTAATTGAAAGTGTTATTGATGATTTGTGGACCAAAAAATTTGATTATAATTTTTCTTCATCTAATGTAAGTGATAGTGTAATTCATATCTCACCAAACAATGAATTACTTTTTTTTTTCCCAATAAACTAAAATTCAAATGCAAAAATAATATTGTAGACTATGAAGCTTTGCTTTTAGGTCTACAAGTTCTAGAATAAATGGAAATTATGAATGTTAAATATCAAGGTGATGCATATTTGATTATAAAGCAATTATGAGATAAATATTAGGTGAAAATGATAGTTTGAAATAGAATTGAATTGTTATGTTTGAATTAATCTACATAATGGAAATTTTTAGAGAATAAAATATAAAAGTTAATGCATTAGTTTTATCTGATCTTTGCTAATCCTTCAATTAGTTATTGATAAATATAATTACACTATTAAACTAGTACATAAACCTAGTGTACCTAACAATTGTAATAATTTGAATGCGTCTAAAAATGATAAAAAAAATAATTATTTTTTTTGTAAAAATATGATATTTTGAAAAATATGTACTTTGAAGGTAGTACCTTAACCTATAGAGGATCACAGTGCCCAACTAATAAAATAAATATTGAAAGTATTTCTTTAACATAGATAGTTATAAAAGGAAAAAAATCTCAGATGAAAGAGAACATGATGGAGAAATCCATATAAAAGGAAATAATATTCCAAAATGTTTTGATTCTCTAAAATATTTATTTAATAAACAAAACAAATATATCAAAAATAAAATTAAAAAAGAATTTGCCAATTCTTCTGAATTTGAAAAAGTGAATATTGGATCTTTTTAAGAACTTAGGCATGTGAACATTGATAAATTTTGTTTTAAAGAATAAATACATAGGTTTATCAATATGTTTGTGTCATATAAAGGTATATTTTATGTTTTATGCTGATATCAAATCTTTTAAGCCAAAATAAATACACAATATTCCCCTAAAATTTGAATCTATTGCATATAAACAAAACTAGAGGCAATATAATCCTATGATTATTGACACTATTTTTACTGAGGTTCAAAGAATTATTGATGTACACATCATATTCACTATGCATCATTATACTTGGAGTAATGATATTGTGCCTATTTAGAATAAAAGTGATGAAATAAGGATTTGTGTTGATTTTTAAAAATCTAAATCAAACATGTGTGAAAGATAACTATCCCCTATCAATCATGGACAAGATCATGCAAGAAGCCCAATGTTCTAAACTTTTATCTATGGGTTGTAATCAGTTTGAATTCTCCAATAAAGACCAAAAAATAACAATGTTTACAACACATTGGGGAATGCTTATATCTACAATAATGCCTTTTGGTCTCATCAATGTAGGTGCAACTTTCAAAAGGATAATGGATATGGCCCTTCAATAATTGAATAATTAGATATTAGTGGTTTATATTGGTGATTTAACTATTCTCTCAAAAAACAAATGATCATTATGAACATTTATAAAGAGTGTTTTAAAGATCTAGAGCTCATGGAATTTCAATGAATCCAAAAAAAATGGTTTCGAGTGTAACTAAAGGAAAACTTCTTGGTCACATTATATTTGAGGAACCAAAATTGATCTAGAAAGAGTTGATGCAATTCATAAATTGTATCTACTTACAAGTGAACATGGTGTTGACTCCTTTAGAAAAGTCAATATCTTGAAGAGGTTTCTACTAATTTTTTTGAGTTGAGAAAACATTATTGATATGATGAAAGGAAAAGCTATGCTCAAGTTGAATACATAAGTAAAGAATTATTTTGAATAAATAACAAATTCCATTGCTCAGGCACCTACTCTTGTGTGTTGAAAATTTAATTAATATTTAACCATTTATAACTATTCATTGGAACATACTTTATCAACCATTCTACTTCTAAATAATGATGTAGTTGAATCTCCTATTGCTTTCATGAGCTATAGTTTAAAGAATTCCAAGCTCAAATATTGTTCCATATAAAATCATGCTTGGGTTATTTTTAAATCATTAAAATAATATAGGTATTACATTTTAAATTCTCTGGACGAGAAGAGTCACATACCAACGAAATCAACATTTTTTTTCTACGGTACTTATAAGTTACCATCCCCTTCATCCCAATCCACACAAGGCAAGGATTTAAACGATCTTCTACAGGAAATGGTTACCAAACATTCACATTCAAGACACATAGCTAATGTACACCCTAGCCTTGCATGGCAGCTTATTCTCATCCTTCGTTTCCATGTGTAGTGACCTATGTTCAGCTTTAACGGCTATATATAACACGACAACCCACAGTTTGCCTTGGGTAAGTATTTCCAGACTAAATAGAAAGAAAATGTTCTGCACTTTAAGCGTGACTCGGAGACCTTTTTCCTCATTTTTAGCCATCCGAATATGACAAGTATTGTTTAGGGAAGGTGCTTCTAAGTTCATAGAATCCTACCTAGTGTGTTTTAATTTTTTATTCTTAAAGATACGTAATGGATTATGAATTTTGGGGGACCTCCAATGCAACCTATTAAAAACCTCATGATATTAAATATAGTTACCATTTTTTATATGAGTACACGTGTTAACCCATAGATAAAAATAGTTTGCGTGCAACTCGATTAGGGAAATGTGCTATTAGGCATTAATGATCTAAAAATAATATTCATTTAAAAAATTATTATTCCTTTCTAATATTTTATATATTTTTTTTTTTGAATTTGTGATGAGGAATATATGCAGAATTGTTAACAAATCTATCAAATCAAAAAAAATTTTGCGAAAGGACTTTAATTGTACCTTCTTCTATGATCTGTAAACAAGGCTCAACTCAAGCTACGGACCATTTTCATTATATTTCTCTTTATAATACTACCCATAAAATCATTACAAAAGCAATCACTATTAAGTTGCAGAACCTTCTTCGTCATTTTATTTCTCCTCGACAAGGAGGTTTTGTTCTTGGTAGAAAAATCCTCAATCGTATTATAATCCTTCATGAATTATTTCATTTTGTTAATCTCATTAAGTATATAACTATGATTATTAAGTTGGATGTGAGTAAAGCTTACGATACATTGGATTGGAAATTTCTTTTAGGCATTCTTAAGAAATTTGGGTTTTTAGATAATTTTATCTTGGCTCACTCATTGTATTTCAACTATTTTTTCTTTTTTCTGTTTTATGCTGTTCCTGTGAGTTTCATTCAAGGAGAAAGGAACATCAAGCAAGGGTGCCCCATTTATAAATATCTTTTTATTATCGCTGCATAATCCTTATGGATAAATTTTTGCAGAGATAAATCTTAGGGAAACATCAAAGGGGATCCTATTACAAATGGCTTTTATTTTACTCATGGTCATTTTGTGGACGACATGATTCTATTTAACATTGCTAGATTATCTGAAGCTCAGGTATTCTAGTTCTGTATCAAGAGGCCTCTCATTAATTTATGAACATTGAGAAGTCAAATGTTTTCTTTCTTCACACTTCTTAGCCCACCAAACTCAAATTGCAAGGATCCTTGGTTTTCTAATTAAGTC
>JARHVA010001110.1:2830000-2837500 GCA_037957365.1 Torreya grandis | reverse complement strand
AAAAGTGGCACTCAATTTTAAGTTACCAATAAAAATTTATATCAAAATACACTTTTCATCATTAATGGCCTATTTAATTAAATTTCACTTAAAATTTTAAAAATTATGTCCAAAAAAATGGTTCAGTAGCCTTCTTACCACTCATTGTAAATTTAATGGATAACCTAACCTCCTCAAGACAAAAAAATTGTTATCCATACACTTCTACGCACACTTCTCTGGAAAACACTTATAGAAAGTGTTTTAATTATTAAAAATAAAGCTATTTCAAATAAAATTAAAACATTTTTTAATTTTTAATTTTTCATAAATGAAAAATAGATATTTAAAAATGGTTAAAAATAACATATTTTCCAAAAATATTTTAGGGCTAATTTTTAATGTTTTTGTCTTTTAGCAAGTGAGATATAGAGAGGCCTTATACTGTGTTGCCACTATGCATGTACAAAATGTTTTTAATAGGTATTCTAGGTATATAAATCAATCTAGAGAGATCATTTAAGGATAAACATGCCTTTTCATATTGTAGCTAATAGGATCAGGGGTTCAGATCTACAATCATCCTACTCCATTATTTGTTAGGCTATTATGAGAATTTCCTATTTGGATGCACCTGTATATCTATAGAAGCTGGGCCTAGGCATTTCACTCAAAGATGTATGAATCACTTTAATCATTAACCTTTGTTGAAATTTATGTCTTTTGAAAGGTGTGATATTTTTATTTAAATAAAATTTCTTTAAACATCTAGGGTTCATCAATTCTCCAAATCCATGGTCAACCCATTCTCGTCCATAATGTGGAGGTCTTCCAACTTTAAGTTTTGATCAATATTCAAGGATCTCTAAATGTTGGGTACTTGTATGTTTGTAGTGGCATTGCCCAAGGACTCAATGTTTTTATCACCATGGAGTTCTTCATGGGAGATGAAGATGGCATGGATGAGCAAGTTAGCAAACATGAACCCATAGTACCATATATCTTGCATCAATCCAACACTTGGTGGCCTCTTCAAGATGAACTACCATTGTTTATGTTGATATTATACACTCTAAATAGTGTAAAATATCCATAGGCATCGAGAATGGTAGATTAGAAGACTGGATCTACTGGTGTAATTTGAAGCTAACACACAACAAGATGTGTATGTTATTTGATTTTCCCTCTACCATTAGCTATTTAAATCCGTTATTAAAGCCAATGCACATGAATAAATAATGAAATGTCATAAGTAGGTCATATAGCTTCCTTAATTAGGATCTGTACCTAAGTATTTAACAACACTAATACCATCTTCCATTATTTTGTTGACTGCAAGGAGGTGACAAAATGATATGCATTCAACACAAGGACCCTAATAAATGGGTTAAGGAATTAGAGCCTATAGGAGTTGATGAAAGCATAAATATAATCAAAGGCTTGTAAATAATGAATCCAAACCCTTAGATCTAAGAGAAACTTCTTTACACAGTTAATACATAAAATACATGTAAATGGGAATGCTATAAATATGTAAATTCCTCTTAATAAATTTAAGAGAATACAAAATAGAAATCAAATAGATGTTGATAATCATGACAAAAACCTAGATCTATGATAACATGTAAGAATAGGCCAATAGGTGATCTTCTAGTAGAGTGAGCACACAAGAATTTTGCAACAATAATGAACCTACTTGTATTCAAAAATATGCAAGAAGAAGATGTGCAATAGTTGTCTTATATATTAAACTACCTTGCTTAATAATTATATTCTCTAATACAATAGCCTCATGAAGAGGAATATAAATAAGGAATAGGAAGAGTTAACTCATAGGAGAACTCATTATGAAACTCATAGGATAATTCACAGTGTTACTTAGTTGAACTCTAGGTGGAACTCACCCTCTCACCCACTTAACCTCTTATCACATCAAAGTAAGATGAATATACATGTATAGGGGCTCTCTATTTAATAACTAAATATAATAGTTGATATCCTACACTAATAATAGGGTCCCATAACTACAGTCATTAAAGAAAATTTGAGTTACTTGTTCACTTATTTGTGACAATTACCTACATGTTTGCATTTCTGATAATAGTAGGGTCAGTTAATCCATCCATTATATAATCTATTAATCAATATATTTGTTTTAGGTAATCAATTTTACCCACATCACACTCTTTATTTCACAAACTAGCTAATTGGATCAATTCATGATAGAATCAAATTTAATTTTCCCAAAATCATATCTTTCTCTTGAAGGGGTTCCAATTGGCCTCAAATGACTCCTCAATTAAATGAATCAATTCTCTGGTTAATTATATATTATATGAAATTAGGGTTAATTTCCTTCTAAATCACATCATATATGATTTAAAATAGGTTCATGTGGCTCATTTTGACCATAATTACCTCCATAATTGAAATAATCGACATTTGCATTCATTCAAGTTTATTGAGATCAAAACCACATTCTATACATGTAAAACTTCCATATAAATAAATAATATTTCTTTTCTTCAATCAAGATAATGAAATTGGACTTGACCAACCCCCAAAAATCACATTTTATAGTCATGCATTTAGGTTAAAGGGGCTCAAAATAGCCCTAATTTACTTTAGATGCACAAATAGATTGCTAATCCAAAGGATAAGTTTTGTCCATAGTTTCAAAAGATGCATTTTATGATATCTCGTGATAAAACTAGTTATATCATAAAATTTATAATGAGTTACACCTTAAAACCAAGTAATTATAAGTAGTCAAGTTAACATATTAAAATGCCCATAACTTTTTTGAAGTCTAATGTGATAGAAATACACCTTATTTCACTATCCAAGGTTATGTAACTTTCCCATATCACATGAAATAATAAATTGATTAGAGATATCATTAACATATAATAAAACACATAAAATTTGAGTTCAAGAACAAACATGTATTTCTGGGTGTTATGAATATATAATGTGATCACATTATTGATGCAATCATGTTATTAATAGGGCTAACAATGTGATACCATTAATGACATCATTTTATTATTAATGGGATCATGCTATTTGAATTTTAATTTATAAACCAAACCTTTTGGCTTTGGAATGGCTTGGATTCCTAAGCTAAAGGCTTGGACCTATCAATCTACAATTGAGTCTAAAAGTATTGATAAAAACAACAAAATTAGACTTAGATCACTAAATAAACTACAAAATTAAATTTTAAAATTAAAAAAATAATACTATTATGATGAACAAACTCTCATATTTCCAAAAAAATCATATTCTTAATTTTTGAACTAATTTAAGGTTTCAAACTATGGTAATTTCTAATTATACCTTTTTTAGGCAACTACATGCCACAAACATACATGCTTATACATGTTTATGTAATTTTCTTCATTGATACAAGTGTAAAACAAGATATATGGTCATAAATTATGCCTAGTTCTACACACATTCATAAAAAAACTAATTTTAATTTTTTTGAAGTAGATAGGCATGTTGCATGGGCAACTATCCATTTTTTGTCATTTTTCAGGATCTATTTACTTACAAAATTCATAAAAAAGTATTCATTAAAAAAATAATAAAAAATATAGTTCACAAACTATAATATCGTATCTAAATGATCACTAAAGAGTTTCAAATAATAATAAATGCTTCTCAAAAAATGGTGCATCACACGGCCATTTGTCTACTTTATTTTCTTAAAAAAATAGTTCTTTTTCAACTTTTAGATGTTTAACCTAGTTATACTTAATTTTTTTTTTTTAAAATGGTAGTTTGTAAACTATAATTTAAATGATAAATTTCATGTTCTTACACCATTTTCAAATTTGTAGAGTAGACATCTCAAATTATCTACAAAAGTTTAGATTTCTAAAATTTTATAAAATTCATGTTCATGGGTAGGCCACTTTTTATCCCCTGACTTTGTACACTTACCCATATATATATATATATATATATATATATATATATATATATATATATATATATATGTTCCTGAAGGCATTACATGGAATCACTAAATTATATTAAATGTTAGTATTTATATTCATACTTCAAAAAGAAACATATAGTTGATTTATAATATTTAGGAAGCATACATATAAATCAATAAACTCCATTAGCTAATCACCCATGAGTAAGATGTATCCACACCATCCAAATCACCTAGGGCACAATCCTAGCCTTAGCCATTTGACTCTCCATGTCTGGTATCTAAAGGTATTTTTATCTTGGTGGATGTATATAAGCAACAATCATCCTCACCAACTAGATTGCAACCCTTTGAATCCCCATGAGATTTTAAAATGCAAAAAAATCAAAATATTCCATGTGTAATGTTATAATTACATATGGTTAAGGTTTAAGGTGATTAGGATTTAGAGTTCAATGAAGACTCAATGTGTAGGATCTCACCACATGGGCACAACTATTTGAACATATAAATCATGCAAACTAAAGTGAATATGGAGATAATTTGAAGATCTATTATGTGTGAATAATACTAACATCAAAGGTGAATATTAAAATCCCTTATATGACTTGTTTAACATCGATACTACATGATAATGACATGAAAAAACTCAATATTTCAAGATGTGAAAAAATTTCACATAATAATACATAACTAAAGCTATAATGTAGATAATTTACTAAATAATATTTCAATGATGTTCACCATTAATTAATAGTGAAAAAAAGTATTATGTGTTACAAGATGAATTTTAAAATTTGAAATAACGGATAAATTTAGATATGGTTATTAATTAAAAATTTAGTGATCTCATCCCATATATTTCATCATATTGAGAACACAACAAAAATAGAAAGGTTTGACAATTGAAAGAAACTTTTGTAATGAGCATATTTTAAAATTGAGTTCTCTGAAATCTCCCATAAGTTATCATTAAGACCACTATGATGGAATAATTATTTTTATAATTTTTTACATGCTCCTTGCCAGACTATAGGGATATAATGTTTTCTCTTATTATTATTAAGATAATAAATTACAATGCAATCATCAAATAAAATAAATTCACTATCTAGGGTACTTCTCAAGTGAAAGATGTGTATATAGATTGGGTAACACCACTCCAAAAACTATGCCTTCATTAAGCTACTTAATAGAAAAAGTATAGATATTCCCTCATCATTATGTATTCCTCAATATTTTCCCCAAATGCATTTTAAAAGGTGATGTATTCCCTCATTAAGCTACTCTATAGAAAAACTATAGATATTCCCTCATCATTATGTATTCCTCAATATGAAAAATTCAATCGCTTTTATGGCTTGGGTTTTTTGCATAGTTAATATGAGTTACCAAACCCATATTTTACCTATAACCAAGCCACTACTACAAAATAGACTGAATAAAATGAAAATATAGAGGTTTTATAAGATTGGGCTGAATATACTGACAATTGGGTCAAAAGGAGTAATGTGAAAGGTTACATCATTAATATTTCTAGGCCTATTCCTAGGTTTGGTATGTTTCTAATGAATACATTATATGGTGCCAAAAAAATTTATCATGTGAGTAAGATACATGTTCCTCTATTTTCCATAATTTTTGAAGAAATAAGAAATTAGTCCTACATGAAATCAATGTTTTTATCTTTCAATAACATTTTCCTAGTGCCAAGGAAGGTCATAATTTTTATATCATGTCGTATATACTAGATGCATATTACATTATGGTTTGATTTAGATGCATTAATTTTCATAGTTGTAAAAACTCTTCTATTTCACCCATTCATGTGTTTTATTATGAGTTTTGTGTGCAAAATTATTTGTAAAATATGTAGGAAGTTTATGATTATTTCTATCCCCCAATGTATGTTTAAATTAATGAGCATCCCATTACTAAGTTGTTTTAGGAGTTGAGAGACTCAATAAATGAAATTTGGGCTAACTATTATGTTTAAAAATACAATGTGCTAAGAATTGAGGGAGTCATGGTGGCATTGTATATGTTACCCTACTATGTGCTTGATAATATTGTAAACCAAACATTGGCTTACCAATTCACTCATGGAGTAGGTGGATTATGTAAGAGCAGAAGACAAAGTTCATACTCAACAACACTTCTATTATTTGGTAATATAGTGTATATAACATGGCCCTATATACAATATTTGGAAGTACATAGACCTGTTTTAAATAAATTTAAGTTACATCTAAAGAGGAATTAGGTTCCTCACCTAAAATTGGTAAGAAATTTGTAGATATTTAAAATAAAAGTTACTTAATATTATCCCCATCAAGGCCACTCAAATTATTCATGTGTTTTGAATCCATAAAATTACAAGAAGCAAGGATACTCAAACCACAACCACATGTTCAAGATCAAAGACTTATTCCTAGTGACTTATTTATCAAAGATAATGAGGAGACACATGAGTGCCAAGACTGATCTAGAATTAATGAATAAGGTATCATAAGGGTTTCCATCATCTACATAAAAAATGACTTTAGTGCCTCAGGTAACTCAATCATTATGTTCTGCCATGATAACAATTATTACTCCTTTTTTTATGATGAATAAAGTCAATCTATGCCTTCTATTTTTTCTAATATTTTATTTTCACCATTTACCTCATGTGGACCTATACAAACTAAAACATTGTAAAAAAAGTATTTTTATGTCTCAATTTGGTGTTTAAATTATTTCTAGTCAAATACCTAAGGCTACAATTATGGTATGATCTTCCTAATTATTTTCAAGTTTTCCTATTCATGGTATCCTATTGGCATATTTGTTCTCAAAGGATGTACATTCAAATCCTCCACCCTTGGTCTCCATAATGACTATTATGAAAAATCTTATCCAAATAACCTTAGTTGACACTACACTAGGTTAGATTGGTGAGATTTTTATGTTACTTTCTACTACTAGACACATACCCCAAAGAGTGACCAAGACTGTGAATGCAGATATCACTTCTTTTATTGATCCGAGCAAAATTTCAGGCCCCTGTAAGTGTTAAGATGAAATTAAATGTTATTATGAGGAAATTATTTTGTAATGGTATGACATACATTAATAGAATCCCTATCATAAAGTGGGTTGAAGCTTGAAAACCTAAACATAATGGTGGTTGTGGAATCAAGGATCTTTGTTTTGTCAACATAACTCTTTGGGTTAAGCTCATATGGAAAGCTTTTTAAGAAGTGGATAGTCTATGGATTAGGATTTTTTGCAATAAATATTTAGATTCCTTTGATTCCTTTAGGCTTATATCTTTCCATGATTAGATAAAAGGTTTTTGTATTTAGAATTATATGAGAAAGAATTAAAATATTTAATGTCTAACTCCTTACGTTGGCAAGTTGGAAATCATAGATTGGTGGACTTCTAGTATAATCCTTGGTCACAGGTTGGACCCTTATGTAACCATTCCATCTTTTAAAACCTAAACCCATTTTCTCAGCTTGTTCAGGGATGAAATTGTAGAACTATTGGACCACTTTGGTGGAACCTTGGGGTTGTGATACTAAATTGGA
>JARHVA010001110.1:2782500-2825000 GCA_037957365.1 Torreya grandis | reverse complement strand
GCCAAAAAGCTTCATGAAGAAAACCATAAAATAAGAAAAAAATCACATCTTATAGCAATCCATGAGTTCTTGAAATAATCATCACCGTGAAACTACTTAGGGAATGCATGTAAATGCCACCACCAAAAGCCTTGGTCTTCACCTACCAAAATTTCCTCCAAGAATAAAAACAAGACTACTACTTAATAACCTTCAATGGCATTAGAACACAAGATAGAATCCATGGATTCTCAAATCTCCTCAAACATAATTTATTCATGTAGCCAAAACAAGGTTGAAAACCTTCATTTCTTCAAAAAATATTCAACCCAACAACACAACCAAGGCTACTCAAGCTATTTAAACCCACTAAAACCACTTCCATAATAAAAATGAAAAATAATTCCAAAATCCAAAGAACCAAAAAGTAACTTCAGCAAGGGATTTGATAATACACCTATTTTATCAGCAATAGTTTTAATAAGGAGAGTCAAGAGAACCTAGAAACACAAAAGTTTTAAATTAGAAGTTGTGAGTAGGAAAAGTCTTTTCTAATTAATTATCTACAATCTTCCCATGTAGGGGGACATTCATGGTGCCAATATTAATTAGGAAGAAGGTGAAGAGCTCCAAAGTTACCCAATAAATCCACTGAATAATTAGTCTCATAATAGATATGTGAGGAAGAAATATCCTAAAAAATTAATGCCATGGAGAATATCTTGAATGATTGAATAGAAGTTTCATTGTTTAGTTCTTGATTTAACACCACTGATAATAAAGAGAGAATAATCTTCCATAAATAATATCCCAAAAAATAAGCACAATGAGTAAACCTATGAATGAGAAGGTTAAATGTGCATATTGCTATAAAAATGGGCATGATTAACACAAGTGCATTAAGAAAAAAATTTATTACCTAACTCATCTTAAAGAAAAGAACAACATAGTTGTTCTTGAGTCTATCAAGTAGATTTGTTCAACTCAGGATTCTTCTAAGGTTAAAGGTAAGGGTAAAGAGAAAGAAAAGGGAAAGGATCTTGTAACATTTGTAACTCCAATGTCTTCATTGTTTATTGAATTGGGTACTTCCCACCACATCGGTTCTTCACAGGTTGTGTTTTGTTCTGTAGAGCCTTATAGAAACTATACTCGAAATGCTACAATTCATCTTCTTATAAAATATTCAAATTATGAGTGTATATATCTCAAGTACTTTTTACAAGTTGAAGTTTAATATTTTTTGAGGAAAATCATGTCCACTTAAGACCCCCTTATGGCCCCCAAATTCCTTTCACTTACCCTTGGAGGCCAATACCATTTAAAATTTGAAGAAATCTATTACAGAGCTTCAAATGGATTTGAACCCTATTAATTACATGTCTAAAAAATAGACTTAATTAACTTAATTATCTATTATTCAATATAAAATATTAAGAAAACACAAACGTCATTTACAACTTTAATTATTTAGGCCACGTAATGTGTTTGTTGTAAATGACCCTCCTCTAGAATCATCTTTATATCTTTAGCTATTTGAATTCAATTACTACAATACAAAAATAGGGACTAGCTGCTATGTGAGCCTTATTGTGTTCATATTATTTCATTGCATGATTATGGAAATGTTATAACTAATTTTATTATTTTTCTTTTGTTAGATGTGTGGTATCCTATCTCATGTCAATATTCATCAGTGAGGTAGGTTTAGTTTTTTCATATCACACTTTTATTAGAAGAAGAGGCTTTTAGAACTGGGTTTTATCTTGAAGTTGGTATATATGGTCAACCATATATATGGTGCTGAGAATTATATTCTTTTAATTACAAGACATAAATTAAATTTATGTGGTAAGACCAAAAAAAATTAATAAAAAAAAAATAAAAGCTTCTTCTTATGCATGGTTTAGTAAGGCAGAAGTATAGAGGAATTTAAATTGGAAAACCAATTTTAAGTTCCAAGAAAAATAGACATATACATTGAGAGATATAACCAATTATTAATTGGTAGGTGCATATATAGCTTTAGCTATAAACTAGAGTCTAGATCGATTTGGATGGCTTAAAATCCTTCACATGGAATAATTTTTTAATATACAATATGTGAGGCTCTAGTTAAAACCATGCAAAGCATTCATATGTCTACTTGCACAAATTATTCGCTGACATGTGTGTGTGTGTGTGTGTGTGTGTGTGTGTGTGTGTGTGTGTGTGTATTACAAATTTACATGAACAACCATATTATATTATCAGCTTTAGTATTCAACTTGGTGACCTTTGGATGTTAAAATTATATCTACTATATTATATCCAAAACATTATTATTATTTTGAATACTATGCAATCCATCTTCAGAGCTCCAAGGTGATTTCCACTATGCACATACGTATTTTAACTTTATTCAAATATAGTCAGCGTTCAGGATTACAATGCTATCAAAACAAATATATACTTATAGTTTACATATTTACATTAAACGTATATACCATAGTCTCGATTTAACTTCTTATATGTGCAATATACATAAATATTCTACCTAGTATACACATAATCTTGTTAGCTACTAAAACATTAATTTTATGTTACAAATAAATACATATGTAAACATTTTTTTAATAATAAATTATAAATCTCTGAGCATATACAATAAATAATAATTTTATTGTTTAATTACAGATAATATAACGAATGCTAGGAAACTTAACCACATGCTCCAACTAAAATAACTACTATGATTGATTTATTGTCTATGAATAAATATTATTACTAAGACAACTATTATGATCAATGCTGACGTGTACATTTGCTATGTGTCGTGAATGGACGCCGCGTATAAGTTAACATCCCCTCAAGACGATCTTCCACAGAAAATGTTAACCAAGCTTTCACATTCACATATCCATTCCCAGACACAGCAGGAGAGAAAATGGGGGAAATTGTCAAAACTCAGCTTCTAATATGAAAAGGGTGAAGATGAATGAGGAGAAAAATGAAGCGACACTAACAATAATGGAATCCATGTCTGCTCAACAGCTGTCAGATTCGATTGCATTTTATGAGATGATGAGTCACATTGGATCAAAGGTGTTAAAGGAAAAGCTTTCGTCTTCAACCACGTCAACTTGTGGCTCGTCATCGCTGTAAAATGAATTAATGTTTGAATAATAGCAAGTTACTGTGCCTGAATTATTTTGCTATTATGAAGATAACATGAAAAGCCCTAAAAACATCTTCATTGACAGTTACCGTGCCTGACATGCATTTGAAGAGTAATATCACAATTTATGAGTAACGAACTCAATTTTTCTATCCTTCATAATAGCAGGTTTACATTCTTTATCATGAGAAGTATGGATAGAAACCACAATGAAAAAATTCCTCCTAAGATAGATGCACGATCAACATATGAAAATGATTCAAACCTGGTTTGTCCATCCAAATCCATATATTGCAATTCTTCCTAAAAATGATTGAATATAGCTCCTGAAAATAATGAATTCTTACAATCAGAATCTTGTAGATCATGCTGGCTCTCAGGTCATGCCAATTATTTACAGAAAACAGACGCATTCATAATATATGAAAGCTTATTCTACCGATAAATTCATGTTTATATGAATCCCTTTGATGGCGAGGGAGCACTCATATTTTCACAATTCGTTTCCTTTAGAGGCTGCATTAGAATCAATATGGGAAGTTTGAATGGAATTGGAGGGAGTGCTTTGGAAAAGGAATCATGCTTCCATCAACACTTTTCTCAACCAATATTTTCTTTCAGTTTTACAACACTATCACCAAAACCATGTACCCTTTCCATATACTCTTTTTATAAAAAATAAAGATATTTCGGACAAAGAACACAACCACACACCTCTTTCAATCATAAGAGACAAGCATAGGGAAGAAGAAAACACGACAATGCTACTGTAATAATTGAAAAATGAACACACACACATTACAAAAATAAAAGGGAAAGACGCAAGCCATAATTAAAACTGAAGGAAAAATATTTACAATGGAATACGAAATATAATAGAACTAAACTTGACCCAAAAAATATAAGTCTTTACAAGATTTTTCTTTAAAGATTGAGAATAATTCTTAAAAATTTGTGAGAAACAATCACAACATTTTGCTCATAACACTTACAGGGAAAAATTGAAGCATGGAGGGAATAAAACTATGAACACAACTTCTTGATCCAAAATACAAATATTACTTTCATTCATAAAAGGATAAAAGATACAAACATTTTTCTGACAAATGTGAGTATGTTATAAATGGATAGACAGAATACAAATAGCTGAGTCATACAACCAAAATTACTATGTTTTGGCTATTCCTACAATTCTTCTATTGTGATTGATTGAACTAACTCATCTTTAGATGCTTCTAAAAGTAGGCTTTAAATCAAAACTCCAAGACATTGAAAACTACCAAAAAATTCTTCTTGTTAATTGATTCTTATTGCTTCTTCAAAAATTACTACGTGCTTGTGCTCAACATCATCATATATCCATTCTTCACTAATGTGAAGCTTGCTCTACTCAAATTCATCTCTTGTTCTTGTAATAAGGTTCAAAATAGATTTTCAATACATTCTTCCATGACTTCTATTTATTGGGATGAAATGCAAAGATCTTCTTTGGAGTGTTGAACAAAGGAAGCTAATTTAACTATGGAAGTGTTCACTATGGTCAAGCTCAAATCTTCATTTTCATACTAAACACCAAGAAACTCTTCCTTTTACCTTTTCTCCACCTTGTATATGTTTTGGAGTGGGTAAATTTAATTTTTATTTATTTGCATTTCTCCATAGATATCCTTTAAATAATATGCTCTCATAGCCACATAAACAATCAGGTTCTATTTAAAAGTATATACAAATAAAAATTGATTTACCTCTACATCATCACTTGCAAGAATCCTATTAACCATTGGTTTATTCTTATTTATGATTTTCCCTTGTTTTCTTCTTATTTGTGCCACCAAATCCTTCCAAGGTGGACATATTCTAGTTTCAGCCAATATCTCTTCATACTATCAATGTTTGTAAACTAAAAATTAGACAATGGGTAGTGATCTAACAAATATAAAAAATTAGAGTAAATTCCATTTTTCTCGAGTTCCATTTTAATTGAGATAAAAATATTCATTTGAAAGGCTAAGATTCCATTCATATTTTAGAAATCAGATCCACCATTCAATTCCCAGTAGTAAAAAAAAAGTGTTGGCAATTTTTTTTCACTTTTATTTTTCTTGATTTTATTGACTTGCCCAACAAGTAGTGATAATATTTTGAAATATTGGATAAATTATATTTCAGAAGGTGTTTTTCCTCTATTTGAGAGGAGCAATTCCATCGTAAGATATATGTTTTTTTAATATTTTTAACTAGATTTAGTATCTTATTGAATTATATAATTTCATGGTTCTTTCTCTCTCAAGATTTAAGATCTTATAGTACATTACTCAAAGATATGTTAGATGGTGAGTAAAATAAGTAATCTAATTAGTTATGGTGATTTAATTTATATTATTTAATAAGTTTACTATAACAAATAAAAATATAATATTTTAAGTTTAGATAATGTCATCGTAATATATTACATATCAATTAATTAATTTAATTTATATTTAGAAAACATATTTGACAATTTTAGGAATCTCTTGGTGGACCTTTCTATGTATAAATTTTATCCTAATTCTTCAACTTCATGTTTGATTGGAACTTCCTTTTGAAACATAACATGCGCTAGGATCAACTTTAGGAAAAATTAGATTTGATATTTCTCTATATCTTGCATAGATCTTCCTCCAAAATCTAATGGATTCACATTAATTGCCTCAAATTGAACCTCGTCAAGTAGGTATCCTTTATTGTGAATAACATATTCCTCATTGGATCACCTACATTATTTATGTGAACTAATTATGTGCCCTCCCCATTATGTGTGGTACTCTTGGAATCCAAATGATGTAGATCCCCCTTACATGCAATGTCCATACATTACATCTCTTCCCTCTTCATGAAGTATTATATTATTATTTCACTTGTGCCAAGTTGATCTCATTTCCAAGTCAATAATTTATTATCCCCTATGTGATGAAATTTTTATCTTTCCATTTCTATGATTTTGAATTTAGAAACTTATTTCATCAACAATAATATTTAAAAAACAATCCTGCAATCTCCACACTCCTTACAAGTAGGATCCCAAAAATGGAACCAAAATTGTGTACTTATTTTATTATTCCTTTATATGTCCTTCTAAAGATCAGATTATGAACAAAAAATATGATTACTCATAGCATAAACATATTACTTAAGCTAGAGACTTATGCACTTACCCAAGGCACATCAAAATAATAATAAGATCTCCATCGCTATAATAATATATAAAGAATAATATGTTCAACAAAAAATTATGAAACCTTCTTCTCATCATAAAGAATACAAAATAATAAACATAAATGCTTATAACATATAGATTGAATGCCACTTCTACTCATCATTATCATCGTACACTTTAAATCAACATGTAAAACAAATCCAATAAAATAAAAAACCAATAATTCATTGTACAATAAATGATATAACATATACAATCACCTTTCAAGGCTCATTTTATTATTCATAGTCTAAACATGTCTTCCACTTTATTTTCAAGCCAAACAAGTTTAACATATCCAACATCTAATTGTTTAAATGAGATATGGAGTTCCCTATTTATAACATACCTGCCCCCCTTCACCCTTAATTAGTTGGTACCAAATTAGTTATACTCATCAATTTTTCCAACTATTATTCCATTTGTCCTTTTCATTAAAATATTCTTCAATATATCTTGATCAACTTTGATTAATCCCTTTCTATTTATCTATTTTCTCTCTTAATGTTTGACATCTATTGCATATTTTTTTCCTTGCTCCTGTCTATGTTTATCCTATTCTATGATTCTTTCCACTTATAAATTGATATTTACTTGTGTTAATTCTTTGCACATGCATCATTATCTTTCTTGTGAATATTTATTAACTTTTGAAAACTATTCTAGGTATAATTCTACATGTCTCACCTACAAATAATCTCACTTAGTCATTTCTTACATAAATAACATTATGTGCATACTCTCGAGTCAAAAAATGGTTTCTTCTTGATGGTTTGGGAACTTGAAACCCTCAAAGGGTGGCACCCCAAAATCTTCCATAGTATAAAGAATGTAAACCTTTACTAAATAATTGGAATTTGTTTATGATAATAAAAAGAATAAGACATCACTTTTGTGTATATTGAGAAGAAATGATAGCTTCACTCCACTAATAGAATATTTTTATTATTTAAAATATTTGGTTTTATATATTTGATTGTTACGGTATTATTTTCTAGAAACCATAACAATTTGATGTATGAAAAATAAAATCATTTTATGTGCAGTTGGAAAGAGGCTTCAGGGCTTAAAGTCTTAAATAATCCCTCCAAGAGACCATCGGATTTTATATAGGTCATTGGGTCCTATATAATATTAGATTGATAAGGTCATAAACAATTATTAAAAGAAACAAATAGAGGTGATTTCTTTATTTAAGGTCATATAAGATAAAATTAACAAGTAAAATTATGTTTCAAAATAAAAGAAAAATTGTAGGTCATACATAAAGACTAAGTCTTCTATTATTATCATTTCCATTGATAAGGGTGTTAAGATTACTTTCTTTTACTAATGTTTTGTTGTTATTTTTATTTTTATATATTTTTTATGTTAAATAATTTTTGAATCCAATATATAATATAATATTTATTTTTTTAAATTAAAATTATGTAAATAATTTTTAGGTTAATATTTCAAATTATATTTTATTACTCATTATCAATATGAAAATATAATATAAATTGATTATAAACTGAAATTTGTATATCAAAATTATCAACAATAATGTAGTATGATGCTGGAAAATTAATTATAAAAAATGAGAATTAATAACTTAAAATAATGAATAATAATTTAATATAAATAATTTAAAAATAAAAGATACATAAACTTTATTTTTTAATGATTAACCTAATTTTTAATTAGATATTCTCATACTATAATGATGATGATGATGATGATGATGATGATGATGATGATATATTTCCAAGCTGCACATTCCCCGAAAATCCAAACATATCCACCTATACAGAAATAGACCCAAACTTTTTTAAAAAAATCGAAAAGAAAATAATAATTTCTATTGAACCGTTTATATCTATTAAACCAGGGAAATATGGCAGGGTCTTATTTAAGTCTTTGATGATAAAACCTACCTAAAAAGTTAATCTCATTTTTCACATTTTATTTAATAAACTATGCATATTATATTATTTCAGGGTTTTCAAATAAATGTTATATATTATAGAATTTTATTTATAAGTCATCAATTAATTCATTTTAATCTTATGTTATTTTAAAATGATCATTTTAATTTAGTTGTTAGATGTATTAGTTGTGTTATAATATTTTTTATTTTTATTTTATATAAAATTACAATTATTTATTCTCAATTATTATTGATATATAAATATTCAAAAAAAATTATTTTTATTTTAATTATAAATTTAAAATTAATTTATTTTTATTATAAAAATTAAGAACTATTATATTAGAGAAATAAAAATGGAAAGTCCACTCTCACTTTAATAAGAGTTAGGAATTGTGAGTATAAAAGGAACAAAAATTTTAATATATTTTATAAATCAAATTGAAAATATAATTTTTATTTAAAGATTTTTTTATAAAATTTGGTAACTCTAAAAATCTATAATATGCTTAAATTAATGCAACTCACAATAATATTTATTTATATATTAAAAAAACTAACACCATTATTAAATGGTGTTCTTTCAAGATATTTTTAAGGCTACCCCTTTGAAAAATAAAATCATTGGCACAGATTATCATATTCTATTAAAATGGAATTTATTGAAAAATAATTTAACTTCTCTTAAGAAATCAACAAAAGGTTATTTGCCTTTCGGTGGTCTCCATGTGACAACTATGACAAGCTTAATTTTGATGGTACGTTCAAAGGTAAACCAAATGTTTTTGGAGGTGGATTCATCTTTAGAGATAATATGGGATAAATTCTATCATATGTTTCCTTCAACATTCATTGGTTTTAAAATACTTTAGTTGAAGATTTAGCTCTTCATAAAAATTTGAGAACCACTATTGTTTCAAATTTTAGAAAATTATTTGTGAAAGGTGATTCTTTCTTGATTATCAAAGTTGTTAGTTTGATAAGTTCATTCTAGTGACATCTCAATTTAATCATTTAAGATATCCTCTATATCATTCCTTTGTTTGAGGACATTTCTTTCTCCCACAACTACTAAGAGACTAACTCTCTAGTGTATTGTTTGGCTATCTTCGATTCACTCCACCTTCCTCCTAATGAAGATTGGAATTGTGAAGGCCCTCCTCCCTAGGAATAATACAGAGAAATAATCATAAAAGACTTGATCTATTGATAACTTTTTTTGTTTAAATTCTAATTGTAAGGTTTGGTGATCAAGCTTTTGGAGTGTTTTTGTTGTCTTAGGGCTTTCTCCCTATTTTTCCTTCTTGGATCATTTTTTTTTTGAGAGGATTGGAAGACCCATAGTTTATATCTTGAGTTATTTTGTTGTCATTTTATTCAGATTAGTACTCTTAATTTCATGCTCTTAAGGACATTCTGGAGATTGGTGATAAAGGTTTCTAGTGATATCATTTTCTTTCTTCCTAAGAGAGGTTTTATGGTGGTAATTCCTTCTTAAATTCATGGTCTACTCTGAGATGTGATCTTTTTGGGCTTCAATCCTTTGGTCTTCTCTATTATAATTGGTTTGTTCAATTTTTGGTTGTTTATTTTTTGGCCATCTTCGTTTGTCCTCTTGGAGACCTCTTTTATCTTGGGGTAAGGGCCCATTTTACCTTATTATTTTATATAAAAACACTACTATTTTACATAACACTAAAAAATTAAATATATTGTATTATATTTCTAAGAATTTTAAAAATTTAATATTTGTAATTTTGAATTAAGATGGTTTTGACTAGTTAAAAAAATCATTTGCTAATTGATTGAACCTAGAATTTTTTTTAATAAACTAAAATTGATCTTTTGCAACTTTTATTGTTTAAACCACATAATGTGTTTGTTACAAATAACTTTTGCTTAAAATTATCTATATCTTTTTATCTATTTTTATTACTCAAGTACAATAAAAAGGCTCAAACTAGCCCCTATGTATCCCTTTTTCAACGAAGATTTTATATGTATATTTTATAGTATTGATAGAAAATTTAAGATGTATAGATTAAGTGTATTTCATTTAAAATAATAAATTATTAAAAAATCAAATAAAAAAATATACCATTTTTTAAAGATTTTTTTATACACTCTATTTTATAAATATGAAATGAGGATAATTTTAAAATGTGTAAAATATAAATGAAGGATGAGACTAAGGTAGATGGACATGAGACACTAAGTTGTACAACCATCAATCAGTGTGTTGTGAATGGAGGCTGCTAATAAGTTACCATCTCCTCCTCTATTCTAATCCACACAAGACAAGGATTTAAACAATCTTCCACAGAAAATGGTTACCAAGAATTTACAATAAAAATAAGACAACAAAGCAACAGCCTCTTTGTTTCCTTGGGTTCTCATCATTTTCAAAATAATTCTTTGCAAGAACAAATTTTATGATTTCGTAGGTATGTTGGCCACATGACGTTGATGTGTGTGTCACAAATGGATTTAAATGATTTTCTTTAGAATATGGCTACAAAGAATTTACGTTAGCATTGTCATTCACAAGGGAGCAAAGCAACAACCTTTCTGCTCCCTTGGCTTCTCATCATCTCTAGAAGATCCCTTCAAAAGAATAAATTTGTAGATTTTATAGGTACACTAGCCACATGACACTGATGTGTGTGTTGTGAATGGATTTGAATGATCTTCCACAGAAAATTATTACAAATCATTCATATACACATTCCTACTCATATTAGGAGAGAAAATAAATGCCTCTGCTCCCTTATCCTCTCATCATCCCCAAAAAAACCCTTCACAAGAAAAAATTTGTTGATTTCATAGGTATGCTATCCACACAATGTTGATTTAGGTGTCATGAATTGATTTAAACAATATTACACAAAAAATTGTTACCAAGTATTTAAATTCACATTCACATTCCCATTCACAATAGGAGAGCAAAGCAATAACGTCTCTATTCCCTCAGATTCTCATCATCTCCAGAAAAACCTTTCATAAGAAAAAAATTGTTGATTTCATACATATGTTAAAAACATGATGTTGATGCATGTGTCGTGAATGAATTTAAACAATATTCCATAAAAAATGGTTACCAAGCATTCAAATTTAAATTCCCATTCATAGCGGGAGAGCAAAGAAACAACCTCTCTACTCTCTTAGCATACCATCATCACCAGAAGAACCCTTTGCAAGAACAAATTTTTTGATGTCATAGGTATGTCCTCCTCTCACATCTATGCAATGGTTGTGTAGAAACATGCAAGTATATCATCTCATAATATTGTAACATTTATTTTTGAGAAGCCATATAAACTCAATTCCCCACTTGTTTTATAGATTCAGTCTCTGTGAAAAAGGTTATTTTTCATAATATGTTTATGTTAATAATAGGAAAACTTAGATCTAAGCTCTTCAAAACTTGAACATATTCCTCTACCTTCTCATGGATTCTCATAAATTTAATCAGATTGACTCTCATCAAGCAATGATACTTTACTGTACATCACTTTTTCCTCATTGGATCACCTATCTTATTTACATAAACAAATCATATGAAACTTTCACATCTTCCTCCACCTCCTCACAAATTCACACGAATTTACTCAAATTAACTCTCCTCAAGAAAGGATCCTTTACCGTGCACCACTTTTTCTCATTATAAAAGATATATTCTTCATGTAAAATAGTCATGTGCCCTCCATATTCTATGTGTGTACTCATGGAATTCAAATTATTTAGGCCCCCGTCCCATGTGGGGTCCATAATTCACATCATCTCAACCCTATTCATAGAGTCTTCCATTCTCCCTTCACTAGTGCCAAGTTAACCTCATTTCTAGATCTCCAATTTCATAGTCCTCATGTGATGATAACATTATCCTACCATCGCTAGGGTTTTAAATTAAAAAAATTATTTCATCAATAGTAATATTTCAAAAACACTCCAATTTCTATGCTCCTTAGAAAAAGGGTCTCAACAATGGAACCAAAATTTTGTGCTTATTTTAGCCTTTCTTTACACTATCTTGCAAAGATAAAAATATGCACAAAAAATATGAATACTCACAATAGTGACATATCACCTAAGCTAAAGACTTAGGCACTCACTCGAAGCATATAAAAAACACTAAGAAGCCCATTGATGTAAGAATATATGGAGAATAGTATGTACAAAAACTCCCCATAAAGACACTCACATTATCATAAAGAGTAAAAACTACAACATATTAATGCTTATAACATATAGATTTAAAATCACTTACATCCATCACTAACATCATATAATTTACATCAACATGTACAACAACTACATTCATGTACAAAACTAATAATTCTTGATACAAGACATGATATAACATCTATAATAACATTTCAAAGATTGATATATTATTCAAACCCTAAGCTTGCCTTCTACTTACATTTCCTATAAAATGGACCTAACATACCCAAACAAAATTTGATAAAATGAGAGGTCAAGGTCCCTATTTATATAATTATTAGACCCCTTTGGTTGCTAATTGGCACTAAAGCAACTCCACCTATCCATGTTTTTCAATCATTCTTCTAGTTTTCCTTCCCTTTAGAGTATTATTCAGTAGATATTGGTTTATTTGGATCATTCCCTTGCCATCCTCATATTTGTTCCCTTGATGTTTAACATCTGTCAAATCTTTCCTTCTTTGATCTTTAATATGTTTCTTCCAGTTTATGTTTCTTTCAACATATGCATAATTACTTAATCAGGTTTCTTCTTAACTAGAGCATCACTCCTTTTCCCATACATGTTTAAAAACTCTTCAATACTATATTATTAATTTATGGAATAATAATTATGATCTTACATGTCTCACCCATGCATTATCCCACTTATTCATTTCTTGCATAAGATTTATTATGTGTAGAATCCAAGGGTCAATATATGGTTTCTTCTAGATGGTTTGGGAGCTCAAACCCCTCAAAGGTTGACACTCCAAATCCTACAATGTATAAAAAATTTAAACCTTTATTAAATAATTGAAAATGTTTTAGGCTAACAAAAAGAATCAGACAACACTTTTATGTATATTTAAAAGAAATGACAACTTCACTATTTGATTAGAATATTTTTCTTAAAATACATGATATTATATATTTTATTTTTAGGTTATTATTTTATTAAAAATCATAATTATTTGATTTTTTTAAAACTAAAATAATTTTACAAGAATTTGCAATAAGGCTTTAAGGATTCAAAGTCTTAAAATCATAAACGATTCTTTAAATAAATAAATGTATGTTCTTCTATGTAAAGATAAAATCAATAAGTAAAATTGTGTTTCAAAATACATCAAAAATTATAGGTCATATAAAAAAATTCATCTCCTCCCTTACTATCATCTCCATTGTAAAGGATGTTTAAGTTACCTTTCCTTATCAATATTTTTATTTATTTATTTTTTATTATTTATATTTCCTTTAAAATAATTTTCACTTCAATATAATAATATAGATAAATTTAAGGAACTCAAACATAGATAATGTTTATTATTTTTTTTTTAACTTTAAAAATATGCAAATAAGTTCCATTTGAACAAATACCCACAAATAAGTTCCTCTTCCTATCAACACTAATACCCCACATTCAAACCCACTGATTGATACAACTCAACTTCTTGAAAAAGTCATAAAACAAATGAACATCATACAAAAAACTAACACCATGTTATCTATATGTTTTATAATTGTTTAATGATCTTATAAGGTCATCCACATGAATTTTTAATCTTTTAAAGTGTCTACTTAGGTGTTGAAGGTCATTATCACCATGACTATGTTTGAAGTTAAACTAACAGTTTTAGGTAAGAAAGTTGTAGTGATAGGTTTGAAACTCTATGAAATGAATTTATATATCTAATGCACATAATTATTTTATTTATAATTGAATTATCTATCCATGCTTTACATAATCTTGAAATTTAGTGTAATAGGTTGGAATATTTATTCCAAAATAGCTTGTCTAACTAAGTAAAGATTGTGATAGAGAAGGTCAACATATTGGTCTACAAGATAAATAATTTTTATTAGAGATTATGATATATTTATTTAATATTGTTCTAATAATATTATAATATCATTTTCATACACTTCAATCACTTGAGAATGTTCAATCAGGTGTCAAAATTTCATGTTTCCTTGACTATGGTTTGCGGCTAGTTGGTCGTTCTGAGTGGGCTATTTGCATAGAAGAGTTTGAGCCTGTATATCTAGATTTAATGCATATGATGAATTTTTTTATTACCTTGAGTTAATTAGGTTTATGTATATGTTATTGTTTTCCATAATTTTTTCATAAAATTAAACTTTTACTTCAGTTGTTAAAGATGGAATTTTTAAGTATGCATAGGCCTAATATGAGTAGTACTAATGGTGTGCTTTAAGAAGTAGTTTGAGCCTAGATGGCATCTATTTGAAATGGAAAATGACATGTTCCTACTGTATAAAGTATTTTATGTTTTTCCAAAGAAGATCAAAGATTAATGTGTGCTAAGTAGGCCTAATGGGATTAAGTCTTCATGAGACCTAAAGGAGAGATAAGGCCTAATTGAAATGGGTTAGACATAAAAGGACTAAAAGTAAATTTGATCCATTTATATGAGATGTCTTATGATATATTCCATGGATAAACTAAGAAGATAATAATTTTTGGCTGACTAATAAGGATATGATCAAGTGACTTGTATAAGTACAAGGTAGTTTTAGGCCTATTAGAATGAGTAAGAGAGAAGCATGTGTGAAAGTGAATAAAAGATCACAAAGAGGAGTAGGAGAAAGTCATGTATACCATCAGATGAATGTATAGGATCAATGATGTATCTTTGACATAGGTTATGTATATGAGGAATAAGGTCATATGACCTAATCAAGTCAAGAAGGGGGATAGTTGAGCGAAGAAGGATAGAGGCTAGTTTTAGAGGGATAGAAGTGTGCAAATAGATAAAGAAAAATGTCATCATATATTGTATGAGAAATAAGGTTTTATAAAGGTGATCAAGTGTTTTAGGTGGCTAAGTTATTTCTAAGTCATTTAGGAGTTTGGTGTCTCCTTACAAGTTGGTACATGTTAAAACCTAACTTAGTTGGTGCTTAAGTAGTTGGGTTTGGTGCTCTATGTGAAGTGGGCACTTCACTAAAGTTGATGTTTGTCTTATAAGAGTATATTATATTTACATCATCATTGGTTTTTATTCTCCTTAAGGGTTTCCCCCCTGCCCCACCATACACACACACACACACACACACACACACACACACACACACACACACACACACACACACACACACACACACACACAGATATATATATTGTGTTCATGTGTTTCATGCTCTTGTGGATTGGTGCTTAAGCTAGTTAAGATGTACATACTTGTTTAAATGATATATGATTGCTTAAGTAAAATTTTTAAATATAGTTTTTGAATATTGATTCAGCCCCTTATAAGTCATCCTCATTAAAATAATTGTTATTAGAGCATGGTTCTTTGAATTAGGTCAAAAAACCTAAATGAGATCCTGGAAACAAGGATGACTAGTCAACAAGCTCACGGTGGTTTCTCTACCAATAAGGATTTGTTAATAAATGGATCTAATTATGACTTTTATAAAATAAATATGAAGACATATTTTATGTCTCAATGTCATGATATCTAAAATTCAGTAGTGGAAGGTTATATTGCTCTTCTTATTCCACCAACTGATGCGACAGGTAAGAAAGCGAGTGAAAATAAATCCAAGGAAATGAATTCTATTATTTGTGTTATATAAAAGGAAAATATTATTAATTTAATTAACTATGAATATTCTAAATGAGTATGATAAAAATTTAAGACTATTTATGAAGGAGACATCAAGGTGAAGATGGCTAAGTTATAAACCCATCAAAGATAGTTTGAAAGCCTAAAGGTGAATTAAGATGAAACCACTACATCTTACCTATTAAGGGTTGATGAAGTTCTCAATATAATTAGAGGATTGGGAGAAGTGAAAGAATATACTATTGTTCAAAAGGTGTTAAGATCACTAATTCCTATGTTTGACTCTATGATGTCTATAGTAGAAGAGATGTAAGATTTAGACAAGGTAGAAATGGATGGACTTCTTGGCATCATTACTATATATGATAAGAAAAATAATTAAGGAAGACCTCCCAAGAAGGAATAATATTTCAAAGTTGAAAAGAAGTCAAAATATAATAAGGTCAAAGATGATGAATGCACACATGTTCGTGATGATCAATTGATAGACATATTTGCAATAAAATTGAGGTTTAGATCTAGTAAATACAAAGTTAATTTGCCCTTCAAATGTTTTAACTAAGAAAAAATTGGTCACTTTGAATCTATGTCCTAATAAAGATAAATTTTATCATAGTGAATAATATGATAAACATCATAGAAATGACATAAAGGCCTATAAATTTGACAAGACCAAGAGATATTTCAAGAAGAATGAAAGTAAGAAAGGGGCATTCAAAAATAAGAAGAGTTTCTATACCAAAGAAAACAACTCATCTAATGTAAGTGATTCAAGCACATATGATGGTGATTATGGCAATAATGAACCTAAATATGATAATAATGGAACCTTGTTCATGGCCATAGAATCAAACAATGAGGGTTGCTCAAGTGGGAAAGTACATATGGTTGATATAGAATTAGATGAATAAGAAACTAAAGTAAATATTGAGGTAGAGTTGGTAAGTGATCTAGAGGAGGTGAAGTTCCAAAGGAGAAAAAATCATAAACTAAGATCATTAGTTAAGGACTATGAGGAGTAGATTAGATTATTTGACAAAATACTGAGTAATACTTCCAAGGAGTATGATGAGATAATCAATAAATTTAAGTCATAGATGGATGTAGTCAATACAATCCTAAAGGATAAAGAGGAAGAATCCATTAGGTATAAAACTAAAGTAGAATCCTTGAAAGTTAGGTTGGATCAATCATCTAGCAAGGTGAAGAGTTTTGTAAAGTTTGAAAAGAGAATTAAGAATCTAGATGATATCTTGAGTAATCAAAAGTATACATGTGACAAAATGGGTCTTGGTTTCAAAGAAGACCAAAAAGAGGCACCTCAAGTCAAATAGAAGACTATTGAAGAAAATAAGGTGATTTGTTATAGCTATCATAATTTCAAACACATTACAATATTCTACCCTAATAGAGTTAGAAGCTCACCAAGTTAAAATAGGAAGTTTTAATCCCCTAGAGAGAAATAAAGAAGGAAAATGAATGCATGAAAACCAAAGGTAGTAAAGATACATCATGATCAGTCTACAAGATCAATTGGACTACTTGCTTTGATAGAGAATTTATTAGGTGTGAAATAAATTAAATAATGTTTGTTGTCATCTCCTATTGATAATCAAATGGTTGATGATGAGATCAATACTATAGTGCCAATCAAGCCCAAAAGGACATTGAAAAATATTCAATCTTGTGAGAGTATGGATATATATAAATCTCATAGGTTCGTGGTCTTTTAGTGCCATATGAAAAGGGGTGGTGATATTAGGATTTATGGAGGCATTCTTTTATAAGTAGAAGCATGAGGTTGCAGTCAAATAAAGTTTCATCTTAAGAAGATTCCAAGTTGTCTTTGTTGTAAGAAAAGAGATGAAGATGGATATTATCCATTCCTATATTAGTAGCTTTGAGGTTTGAAGTGTAGTAGGTAGTATGATGAGAGATATAAGGTTGAAATCAGGTATTTGAGGTCAAAGTGTATTCATATGGTATATGAGAGGTAAGATTTTGGTATCTATTTTTGTGAGTATTTGAGCCTAATTTATGTTAAGATGGGGTATTAGTGTCAAAATTATTGATGGAATATAAGGATGGTTTAAGAGTATTATTGACTCATGTGTTGAGATATGAAGACAAAGGGGGAGCCCCTATTTATTTATTTGGTGTCAAGAGTGTGTTATCCTACTGTGTGATCAAGAGTATAATCATCTTCAGACATGTCAAGGAAGGTAAGTGATGCTGTGTTTCTAGTTCATTTAAAGGAGGCATGCATGGATTTAAGGTGAGAATGTGCCTAAAATGATTAAAATATTTTATTTATTGATTTCCATCTAGGAGAATGATCTAAAAAGGGATGATAGTTCAAAATAAAGGGGAAGTGACCAAATTAAGAGAAGTTTTTGAACATTGTATGCCATCTAGTGTCTTTAAGAATTAGTATCAAGATCAGAGGGATAAAGTGTGATTCCAATAGTTTTAGGTGACCCTTTTTTATTAATAAAAAATGGGGAGAAAGATCATAAAGGGATAAGAAAGGCAAGAGCTAGATCTGGGAGATGGTTACCATCAAGAGTGGTTGCCATAATTTTTTGAGTATGTTTACCATCAATGACAAAGGGGGAGATTGTTGAGCATTTTCATTGATTTTTGAGTCTTAGAATTGATGGTGTAATTGATGTTAATTTTTTTTTAAGATGCATGGTGAAGTAAGCTAAAGTATGTGTAGGTAGCATGATGAAATGAGTAAGCTATGAAGATATTTAGTCGAGATCTAAATATCTGCATAAGCAGTGTTGAAGATGCTCCATCGAGTTACGAAGATGTTCTATTGAAGATTTGAAGATATATCAAAAAATTCTAAAGATGTTCTGATAAATATTTGAAGACCTATCTAGTCTTACTTTGAAGATGCCCAGTTGTATTCTGTAGATTAATATAACAATTCCAAAGATATCTACTATACATATATAGATTTTCCCTCTTTAGATATCTTCTCTTAAGACATTCATAGTAATAGTCTAAAGTGATTTGATAATTTGTATTTGTTAAGAGACAGTTTGAAATTAACATGATTATTCTTCTAAGGTTGATGTCAAGTTTCAGGTTAAGGTAAGCATGTTTTGAAATACTAGTATTTGAATACAAGGTGTCTTGAGAAGCATTGGTCATATCATGAGCATGTGAATGATGAGCATGAAGATTTATATGTAGAGGTATGATATTATATAAGGAGAATTAAATAAATTTTAAAAATGTGTATAAACATTAAGGAATGTATCAAGGTCAATTGTCAAACTTCAAGTGCTTGAGAAGTCTAGTCATGACACCAGTCATTACATGAATAAACCTTGTGAGAAGGTATGGGCTTGGTGTATTGGTAATATGAATTCAAATATAAGTAATAGGATATATGAATTTTATTCATCATACATATGAGGCATTAGAGCATTCAAGAGAGTTTCAAGGTGAAGCCTACAGAGGTAAGTACTTTAGTCCAAGTCTACATCTAGACTAGTTATAGACCCTACTTAGCCTAATAAGACATCATGAGATGTTGAAAATATATATGAAGAGAATTTTAAAATATATAATCATGATATGAGTTTTATGTCATGTACATGAGGCACTAATATCTTTGACAGTGCCTAGAAGGTCAGTTTCAAGGCCTAATGTGACTTACAGGTCAAGGCCAAGAAAATAAAGAGAGAGATGGTGGCTAGATGGGGTATCATGATTAGTTTCCAAGGAATGGGTGAGTTGGTGAGAATTAAAAAAGGTTATTAATGTTTTTTTAATCATGTGCATGAAGTTTTAGGTCATGATTTGTAAGAAAAATCTTGAAAAAGTGTTTTAAGGTCTCTTGAGTGCATAAAATGAATAGTTGTCTACCTAATAAGGTTTTTCAAGTGTTGATTGGTCCATAAAACATATTTATGAGAAAATAATATATTCATGGTATATTTTAAAGGGTCCTAGATCAAATTTCTAGGCATTGGTTTCTGTAATGAGGGGCTAGGCTTTATGAATGATTGTCAATACTGAAAGTTGGTTTAAACCCTCAAAGAAACTTAATAATGACCTGATGTGAAATAAGTTGATAAAAATTACCTATAATTGTTTGTTATGAATATAAAAGTTATTATAATTTGTATTAAACTCTCTCAAGCACCTTTATGTGCAATTGGTTTCTTAGGTGAGTGAGCAGACCCTATAAAAAAGTTATTATTTCTAAGAAATTTGTTGTAGCAGTCAAAGTTGACTAAGTAAATGTTTATAAATGGATGAAACTTTAATATTTAGACTTTTATTGTATGTCCATTATAGTTTATAGTTATGGGTACAAAATTGATCATACAATTTTACCTATCAATAGCAAAACTAATAGTACAAATAGTGAAAAAACCAAGTAGAAGTGAGACGCTGATTAGGGATGTGTTGTCATGGATTAGAGATGAATATAAGTACATGGAGATATTTTTAAATACCTTTAATACATTTTTATATTGGATATAAGTTTTTAAGATCAATGGATATGATGAAAATGTTGCTCATAAGTTGACTTATCTAGTACACATAAGATAGTGAAGATATAAAGTTGTGATATTGGACTGCAAGACCAATATCTCCATACAACCATATATATGTCTCTTAAAGTTTCTACACAAGTGTTGAAGGTCATTATCAACATGACTGTGTTAAAAGGTAAATTCATAATTTTAGGTAAGCAAGTTGCAGCAATGGGTTTGAGACTCTATGCCATATATATATATATATATATATATATATATATATATATATATATATATGTATATATATATATATATGTATATATATATATATATATATATATGTATATATATATATATATATATATGTATATATATATATATATATATATGTATATATATGTATATATGTATATATATGTATATATGTATATATATGTATATATGTATATATATGTATATATGTATATATGTATATATGTATATATGTGTATATATGTATATATGTGTATATATGTATATATGTATATATATGTATATATGTATATATGTGTATATATGTATATATGTATATATATGTATATATGTATATATATGTATATATGTATATATATATATCTGTATATATATATATATATCTGTATATATATATATATCTGTATATATATATATCTATGTATATATATATATATATATATATATATCTGTATATATATATATATGTATGTATGTATATATATATATATATATATATATATATATATAATGATGTTTTTAAAGACTTGATTGATTTATCTAATATTTATAGAGGTTTGGAAGTTAATAAAATATATTATAACATTGAAGTCAAAATGGATTTTCTGGTTGAGTAATGACAGAACAAGTAATACGATTGCATACAAACACAAAATCTAGATGTGAGACCAATAGTAAAGACATTCACCATGAAATAATGAGAGCAAATTTAAAAATACCATAACATAGATATACCATGCGAAAACCTCATGAAGAGATTAAAAAAACCCACCAAGATTATTTATTATTTTATAAATAAAATGTACCCAAGACAAGTTTTGTCTTCTTTATTTTCTATCTTTTTTCATTACATCTTACAATATAAACACTTCATTATATAGACAAGGTAATCAGACCATTATAATGTGACATTTTCCAACCACCAAATTAATGGTTCCAACTTCTCCAAAGATCATTTAATATATTTTATTATTTATTTACATGAGGATAAACTCATGATAAATAATAAAATATATTATTATTTAGCCAATGTAATTTAATGTATTAAAGGTACATAAATAACACCACTTAACCATGAATTGTTTAAATACTCTTCCTTAATGTCAAGTGAGGATACATGGTGGATTTTAAGAGGTAACAACATAACTAACTTACACTTCATGAACCATCCACGTACTGAGTTTCAGGAGGTAATAATTGAAGGAAACATCCTTCATCATGCCATAGTCACCTTTAAAGGAATTATGCTATGTAAGGTATTACACTAGTTAGATATAGATACCTAAATGTATTATACTATGTATGCAAAATCACATAGTCACCTTTAAAGGAATTATACTATACAACTATAGATACTCAAAGGTATTATACTATGTAACCACAATCACATAGTCACATTTCAAGGAATTACACTATACAACTATAGATACCTAAAGGTTTTGTACTATGTCCCCATAGGAACCTTTAAAGAAATTAAACTATGTTATCCTAAACCACATAGAGTGACTTTAGGCTAACATGATCATGAGACTACATCCCATAGTGAGAATACATCCCACAATTTTTCATGAATAATCAACCAAACATATTGGAATATTGTATAACATAAAGACCTCCATGCTACTATGAGTTGGGTACAATATACTTTCATATGAAGTTTTATCAAAATCATATAAATTGATATATTAAAATGATTTACAATGAGAACACGTATAGAGAGATAGAAGGAAACACATGACCCACATGTCTTTTAAGAAGTGACATTGTCCTACACACTTCCCCTTAACAGCAACATCGATAGGCTCAGGATTGAATGAACTTTAATATGTTTTAATTCATTAGTGTTGCATTGGATTTTTTACCAAAGAAATATAACTTTGATTATCATCAAAAAGGTTGGTATAATGACAATCTTCTACATGATGTTCTTATATCATCCTTCATAGTCACAAGGCTTCTTTACAAACTTCTACATGAAGTGTTCAAAGTGATAGCACCTTCACAAAACATAAACACATATCCATAAGTAGACTCATCATAGTATGGTTAGCATCATAATAACCAAATAAATTAGCATAATCAAAGGAAGAAGAATATAAATCAAAGTTTGTAATTCTTTTTATATCTTGAAGTATTCACTTTGTTAATTTCCAATGATCCGTGTATAGATCCTACATGAATCTCAAAGAAACACCCAAATATTATGAAATATCTATCTTAATAATGGTTAAATAAATCAAACTACTAAAAAAATATTTGTAAATAGGAGTTAACTTTATTGCACACAGTTTTTAGATCAAACTTTGACAAAACTTTTAATAAGAGTTTATGTAAGCTTACAGTCAAGCATGTTAAATTTAACAAGTAGGTTATGTGATGCACATACAATAAATTCATTAATAATTTGATACTAAGTTAACTAAACCTTACATATCTTATTAGGAATAATTTGTATTATAATTTGAGTCATATATATATATATATATATATATATATATATATATATATATATATATATATATATATATATATATATCTTTTAAAATCAACATTACAAGTTTGCATTTTATACTAAACTGACCCAAAAAAAAGGCTAGAAAAATAGAAAATAAATAATGTGTTTTATACTTATTTTTAATTTTAAAAAATGCATATTTTAGTTAGTAAATAACAACACTATCCACTTTAGTTAATTGCAAAAAAATTCGAAAACATAAATAATTACAAGAAGGGGAAAAAGTTACAAGTGTTGCAAAAATTATTACAAGTGTCATAAATTTCACTATTTGACACAATTTTTGTAAAATCAATATCAGGGGGTTTTAAATCAAATAAATGATTTTTTTAATGTGTCTAAAATGTGTCAAAACATAAAAATTAACTAACTAGATGACTATGATCGATAAACAGTTGATAGGGTCAAATGTCGAACAAAGTTATTGATCAAAGCACAAGTTCCCACGTGAATGAGCATGCAAATTATAAAAATTATTTTTTAAATATCGAATTAAATTGATCAAAATAAAAATTTTAGGGGATTTTAACATAATAGGTACCTCATACAAGTGTAATAGCAAATTTAAGCTAGCCAACTCACCCACTGAACATGTTAATATAATAAATCCACTAGATTGTATTTAACCCTTTTCTAATCTAATTTTTATTTTTATTTAAAAATAAATAAATAAATAAAATAGAACTAAATATTATTCAAAATATTTATCTAAAAATAAATTTTGAATTTGAACAAAAGGGTTATAAAAAAGGCACAGGTGGGGGACACTGCCTGTGTGAAAAAAAGTATCAAATAAAAGTTTAATGTTTTAAATACTTTCATAAAAATATAGACATACCCATTGATATTTGTTGTAGTATGCTCAGAATAGATGAATATCAATTGAGGAGGAGATGATGTATAGCAAGAGCTATAAAGAACCTTTTTTCACAAAATAAAACTTGAAAATACATGCAAATATCCTTTCAAAGCTAATGGCAGACCCAAATGTAGGTTTTATAGACTGTAAAATAGTTTTTAAATTTTCTATTTCAGCTATGGTACCCAAGGGAACTAAAAAAACTACAAAACTCTTTTTTATTTCTTCTCAAGCTCTGCAAGTGGCATAAACATGCTTAAATATTGATGAATTCACCTTGTAAGGAGAGAAACATGCTAATGAAATTTATTTCACATAGGCTATACAAATCTAAATAGGTATGCCATTAGAGGTCTATAAAAAATTAATTGAGCTCAAAGAATAGATTGCAAGGTTTGGAGATAATTTTGAAGGGTTAAATTATTATAAACCCACCCTAGAAACTAGGAAATATACACTTAAAGGCTAAAAAAAGATTTGTAAAAAAAATCAAAGCATTCAAAGGCCATACACAAGTGGATTTTAGAGTTTAACTCTTTCAAAAAAATAAAATCAAGATTCAGACAGGGTCCTACAAGGTGATTTGTAATCTCAAACACTGAAGAATTCACCTTTCAAAGATTATATTAGCAAAATAACTACAAATATAATTTTTTTCATGAATTTTTTATTTGCCAAGGCTGTACATAGGATGTACAAATACACCTACAAGTTGATATTCTAATTTATTGGCTTTAATGATACTTGCAATTCCCTGTAAGTGCTATATTTGCAACTAAAGAGCTTCAACCACCTTCATACAGATTATTAGTCTAAAAAACAAGAAAAACTTAAAAACTTTAATGCTTAAATAATCATTGTTATCCCATTTAAAGACTTCTAGTTAGATCTATGACATGAAAATAGGCTTAAAATATGAAAAATACACAAATATAAAATCTATAAGCTCTAATAGAGGAAAAAATCAAATAAATTACTTCTATTGAAGGAGGAGCTTAAAAAATTCTCATGAATATATAATGGCTTAAAAATAGATGAATGTAGGCTTGAACTTAAGCCAAAAAACCTGATCTATGATCTTGCCACTTGATCACACATCAATCGCTTCAGATACTATGATAGAATAAGTAATACTATTGCATACTAACACCAAATCTAGTCTGAGACCAATAGTAGAGAAATTTACCATGAAATAATTAGAGAAAAGTTGAACACACCATAACATAGATATACAATGCGAAAACCTCATGAAGAGGTAAAAAATCCATCAAAATTATTCATTATTGTAGAAATAAAATGTATCCAATACAAACTTTCTCTTCTTTCTCTTCTCTCTTTTTTCATTACATCTTACATTATAAACTCTTCATTATATAGGCAAGGTAATCTGACCATTATGATGTGACCTTTTCCAACCACCACATTAATGGGTTCTCCAAAGGTCATTTATTATATTTTATTATTTATTTACATTGAGATAAACTCATGATAAATAACAAAATATATTATTATTTAACTAATGTAATTTAATTTATTAAGGGTACATAAATAAAACCACTTAACCATTAATTATTCTAAGAAGTAAAGACTATGAGAGAGAAGGTCAACATATTGGTCTGCAAGACAAATAGATTTTATTAGAGATTATGATCTATTTATGTGATATTATTCTAAGGATATTATGAGATCATGTTCATACACTAGAATGTCTTGAGTATGTTCAATCAAGTATCATAATTTAATGTTTCCTTGACTGTGTTTTGAGGCTAGTTGGCAATTCTAAATGGGCTATTTGCAAAGAAGAGTTTGAGCTTGTATATATAGATTTAAAGCATTTGATGAAGTTTGTGATGACATTGAGGTCATGAGGTTTTTATATATGTGATTGTTTTCATGTTTTTTTTTAAAAAATTATGTTTTTTACTTTAGTTTTTGAAAATGGACTGTTTGAGTATCCACAGGCCTAATACAAACAATACTAATGGTGTCTTCAAGTAGTGGTTTGAGATAAAAAGTGTCAGAGACCAAATATGAGCCTAGATGGGGTCTATTTGAAATGGAATATGATGTGTTCCTATTGTATGAACTATTTTAAGGTGTTCTAAGGAATATCAAAGAGCAACATGTGCTAAGTAGGCCTAATGGGATTAAGTCTCCATGAGATCTAAATGAGAGATAAAGCCTAATTGAAGTGGGTCAGACCTAAAGGGACTCAAATCATATTTGATCCATATCTATGAGATTTCTTAAGATATATTCCATGTCTATCCTAAGAAGGATATGATCAACTGACTTCTATAAGTACAAGACAATTTTAGGCCTATTTATCCAAGTAAGAGAGAAGCATGTGTGCAATTAAATAAAATATCACAAAGAGGAGTAGGAACAGGTCATGTAGACCATCATAGTAATTTAGAGGATCATTTATGAAGCTTTGATAGAGGTTTTTCATATGAGTAATAAGGTCATATGACCTAATCAAGTCAACAAGAGGGCTAGTTGAACAAAGAAGGCTAGAGGCCAGTTTGAGAGGGATAGAAGTGTGCAAATAGCCAAGGAAGAATATCATCATCTTTTGTGTGAGAAAAAAAGTATTTAGAAGTTGATCAAGTGTTTCAAGTGGTTTATTTAGTGTTGAGTCATCTAGGGGGTTGGTACCTCCTTGCAAGTTGGTTCTTGTTAAAGCCTAGCTGAGTTGGTGCTTAGCTAGTTGGGGTTGGTGCTCTATGTAAACTGATTGTTTCATTAAATTTGGTGTTTGTATTATATGAATATAGTACAATTTTATCATCAATGATTTTTCTTCCCTTGGAGGGTTTTTCACATATATATTGTGTTAATGTGTTTCATGCTCTTACTCTTGTGGATTGGCACTTAGCTTGCTAGGATGTACATTCTTATTTAAATGATATATGTATGCTTAAATAAAGTTTTTTAAATAAATTTTTTGAATAACAATTCATCCCCCCTCTCGATCATTTAACTTTCAACTTCTAGTGCCTTGACCCCAAAATACCACTTTCTGATTAGTCTTTATAACTCCTACTTCACTATTGGTTCTTCTATTTTATCCAATTGTGATACCATTTAAAATATTTTTCCCCTTTCATAACTTTATATATCCTCCCCAGTCCCATGAATCAAATAACATTCTCCTAGAGTTGAGATGATTTTTTAGGTCACCATTTAGTTTAGCGAAGTGTCCAAAAACCCCAATTCAAGTCTCTCTGGCCTACCTAGACCTTTATCCCCCTTTTATTCCTACTATGGAATCCCTTACACATTTTGACATGGTTGTCAATTTAGAATTTCACACCACTTTCTTCCATTTATCCCTCTTCATTTCTCCTATTGGATGTAGATCAAGGTGTCATTTTCCATGATTTTCCCCACATCAACTTGCAACAATTATCATTTCTAGTCAATATTCATAAACAAATAAATAAACCTATTGCAAAGCATTGATGAAGTGGTATATTCCATAAAAATTCCATGGGTGGATCTTTTAAAAACACCACTTTTTATAATTTTTCAAAATTCTTAAGAAACATACTAATTTTCAATAGGCTATGATTTTTTAAAAAATTGAAAACATATCATACATAATATAAGACAAATAGAATATACATCAAATGTAATATATAGTTAATGAGCTATCATCTAACCTCAATAAAGTATTTAAACTAATTTTTTACCTATTAAACTTTTACTTTAAGTCCATAAATTATAGCATGTTACCAAAAATGATGTTTTGGATTGTGTCATTGTAAAAAAAGGAGTTTGAGTATTAAGAAAAAAATATGTTGATCAATCATTAGAATTATCATTCAAATTTGGTTTATGCTCATGACAAACATCACCAACTTCATCATTTACATCATCATGATCATGATCATTTTAAAATAAATGGTCCACCATATTTTAAATTCCAATGCTCTCTACTACTACTAAATGACATTTATATGAATAAATTTGTTTATTTGATCACTCCAAAAAATTTAATAAATACTTTTAATAAGAACTTTATTACTCCTTTTGATGTCATTAGGATGTATTTCATCTTCAAGATGAAATTAAGGGAAGATGTACTTTGCCTTTTTGTTGGTTGAGGTCAAAGTTGAACATCAAAGTCACTATATAAATATGATGTATTATATAATTTTATATTGAATTAATAGTGGTAAAATATCTATACACATCAATATTATGATGGATTAATTTGAAAATAACATATAGAAAAATCTATTACCTAAAAAAACTACTATTTGGTGTAAGAGGAGATCTACCAATGTGTCCTCATTTACACAAAAATTATATCTCTACTTAGCTATCCAAATTTGTAAGTTTAAAAAAAAATGGTTCTAAAACAATATGTGACAAAAACAAATTCCTTGCTTGCTACCTTTTTTTTATAAATTTCAAAACTCTTATTTATTATTGAAATTGAATACAATCATAACAATGGTAAAATAATTTGGTGATGTGCCTTATTATTGTATTATGTAGATATGAAAATCAAGTTTTTGTTACTTATTTTTCTCTAGTGGCTCAAATGTTGCACTAAAATTAGTAACAATTTTGAGCCACATTATGCACTAAGTTAGCATCACACATGGAAAAATAAATGAAAAAAAGATTAAATTGACTCAATTTATGGAGAAAATTATAATTCATATAGTAGGTTCTCTAAATAAAAAATTTGTGATTACCAATTAGAGAGTACATTTTTTTAACAATGATACTCAAATCCTAACACCATCGATCTCATGAATGTTACTAAATTATTTATGTATATATTAAATTTTGTTTATCAAATATATTAATATAATTATGAAAAAGGTTTATCATGTTAAATATATTTTAATATCCCTACCCTCTAAACACAAATGTCATACACTTTTAATAAAATACAAAAGATTTAAAATATTATAACCTAAATACATACTACTCTATTGTAAGCATTCTTATGCTCATTGTTAACAATTAAATGAGATGTCAACCATCACCAATTCTAAATTTTGATTACCTTTAAATTTGAGAAACACTAAAACAACAAACTTCCCCAAAAATTGATCAGAATTCAAAGGGTATAAAATTAGACTCAAATTCTGACACACATGATTTTCATGTAATAATAAACCGTAATTATCTACATTGAAAATGATTATAAAAATTAAACACTGAATCACCAATAATTTTTGAGATTTACAACTATTCTCTTTCTTTGAAAGCTTCATTTTAGGATGAGGATGACACGTATTTTCATGGCGCTGAAGACCTAAGTTTTTCCTCCAACACCTCTAATCTGATGTCACTCATCATCTCATAAAATACAACCAACTTTGATAGCTATTGAGTAGACATTGATTCCATTATTGTCTTCTCATTTATCTTTACACTTTTCATATATGAAGCTAAGTTTTTGATAGTAGATCCTATTTAATTTAACCTATTCTCCTCTTCTCTATCCAGGGTTCTCACGCTTAGTCTAAAACAGTGAAGAATTCACCTTTTAAACATTAGATTAGCAAAATAGTTACAAATCTAAATTTTTTCTTGAATTTTTTACTCTCTAAGGCTATACATAGGATGTAAAAATACACTTATGGGTTGATTTTCTCACCTATTGGCTCTACTGATGCTTGTAATTGCTTGTAAGTGTTAGATCTACAACTAAAGAACATCAACCACCTTCATAAAGATTATTAGTCCAAAAAATAAGAAAATATTAAAAAATTCAATGCTTAAAGAAACATTTTTATCCCATTTTAAGACTCCCAGTTAGATCTATGACATGAAAATATGCTTATAATATGAAAAATGCACAAATATAAAATCTCAAGGCTCTAAGAGAGGAAAAAATAAAATAACTTACTTCTATTGAAGGAAAAAATTAAAAAAAATCTCATTGACATATCATGGCTTGAAAAATGGATGGATCTAGGCTTGGACATAAGACAAAAAACTTGATCTATGATCTTGCCACTTGATCACTCATCAATCAGCTCTAATACCATGACAAAACAAGCAATATGATTACATACAAACACCAGATCTAGATGTGAGACCAATACCAAATACATTCACAATGAATATATTAGAGCAAAGTTGAACACACCATAACAAAAATATATCATGAGAAAGCCTCATGGAGAGTTAAAAAACCAATCAAGCAACATTTATTTTAGTGGGCTTTATAAAAAATCTGTGGAGGTTCCTAGATGAATCAGATTCATAATGATGGTGAACCAATTTAAAAATTGTATAGATGAATATGTGGATCATGGAATGTCACAAAGCAAATGATGTAGACAAACACCAAAAATATTCAGATAGACACTTGCACAACATAGTTGAATGCCAACATGTAACATGGTGTAGGTGGATGCTTGTATCTTTCAAGAGAATGGCAGATGGTGTGGGTAGATGTCTCTAATATGTAGATGATCATCTATATAATACAGATGGATGCTAGCTACATATTGATGAATACTGAAAGTGAAAAAAAGTGGTTATGCATGTTATACTAGTTAATTTATTTTATAAATTATTAGCCCTAATTTAATGGATAATGTAATGAGAAATAATTTTTAAATTGATAATTTTTAAAGAAGAAGAATAATAAATTTATATAATTATAATTATAGTTTAATTATATGTTTTTACCCCACACCATGCATTGGGGTTTTTGACACATCCCAACCAAATGTTCACATCATGTCAGTGAATGTCAACAAGATATGATGTATTTATCAGAAGTACATAATAATATTAACACTATGTGCTACTACTCATAATGCACCCATGTGAAGATCACATGTTAAGCTGAGTGTTTATAGTACCTCTCCAATTGGAGAGGATTTCTAGCCATACATATGGGATAATTATTCCCCATGCATATGCTACTAATGACAGACATCGATAGATCATAGGCATCTATGGATAGTTTTAAGGAATATTTTAGTGGTGAATTTTCATATTTTGGCAAATTTGAGGTTTTGCCAGTGTAATTTTTGGTGATTTTTGAGCCCTTCCATGGTTTCCTGGTTGCTAGCATTGTAATCGCCAAGGCAAATGTTACGTTTGAGTTTTTCCCTGGTGGTATTCACCTTTCATGTAACCGACCAGGTAACGCTTATGGTGGAATGTTCACCGGGTTTCAAGTTTCCATTTCTTGTAGTAAGGGAGAATTCGCCATCCCAGTTTCATTTTACTGTGGAGGAGTCGGCTCATTTAACCTTATTTTTTTGAACCGAACAATATATAAATAAAATATAACTTAAAGTATAAGAAACTAGATGTCCATTATAAATATACACTTATACTTGAGAGGGGTTTCGGACCGCTAGGAGCTATAATGCAAATTATAGGTTTTGGAGGATCCTATCATATTTTAGAGTTAGTCAGATTCCAGGGTTTCAGGGTTTCAAACTTAACCATATTTCAGGGTTTCAAGATTTCAAGGAGACATCATAGGAGGTATGAACGCTGCATGAAGGGATGTATGCGTGATAGAATAGTATGAAAATATCTCTCGCAAAGTGATATAATAGAATAATTTTTTTGTGGTTTTAAAATAACACAATTCGCCCAAATTTTACACATTGTTTGAGAGACTATGAATGATTCGCCAATGGAGATTATTATTTTTTCTTTGTAAACTATTTTTTCACTACAAAAAATAATTTTTTTTGTCAGGTGTTTTACACCTTTCGCCAAATTTTTACACCTTTTCTAAAGGAGGGGTTTCTTAAAGTATACCCTGGATAGTTTGTAGGGATTCATCATTAAGGACATTTGCCTAATTGGTCACTGACTACAACTAATAGATCATGAGCATCCATAAGAAGATGCCCATAATATGATGATGGACACCCTTAATATGCCATATGTTGATAATTTATGGGTGGTTATTTGCTCATCATGGGTGATCATTACATATCTATGGGTGATCGTAGTCATATCATGGGTGAACACCCATAATATACAGGTGGGGACCCACAATATAACAACTAAAATATACAATATGTTGATGGGTTCCCATAATAGGTCAATAACACCCATAATATACCAGCTACTAGATGCCATTAGACTATAGTCATCCACATATTTCCTTCAGGGTCATGGGCATCCATTAACAGCACATGAGCATCCATCGATAAGCTACAGACATTTACTGGTGGACATCCCATAGGCACCTACTTTGTGTCTTCAATCATATGCCAATATCCTACTTGCATCCTCTCATAGGTTGTTGGCATTCATCTATAAAGTTTACATAATGCACATAATCAGTTTATTATGTAGGCTACTAGTGTCCACTCAATTGTATATAAAAAAATTCATCAAGATTAGCTTTTGAGGTACAGGAGAATTATATTTATATGAGTAAATTTGTATTCAAATGTAGTTAAACCTCTCCTCAAAATTAACTTTGACTTCAAAAATTTAGGTGATTCCAGACTATCAGCCTTTCCATAAAAGTCATCAAATGTCAACTTCAAAAAATGGAATATTCTCAAATTAACAAAGATTCACCATTAAAAAAACCCTACCACCAAGATTGTTCATTATTTTAAAAATAAATTATACCCAATACAATCTTTCTACTCTTTTTCTTATCTCTTTTTTCATTACATTGTATAATATAAACACTTCATTATATAGGCAAGGTAATTTGACCATTATTATGCGACCTTTTCCAACCACCACATTAATCGATTCTCCAAAGGTCATTTAATATATTTTATTATTTATTTACACGAGGATAAAATCATGATAAATAATAAAACATATTATTATTTAACTAATATAATTTAATATATTAAGGGTACATAAATAACACCACTTAACCATTAATTATTTCAAAAAGTAAAAACTATGACATGGAAGGTCAACATATTAGTCTGGACGACAAATAATTTCCATTAGATTTTATGATATATTTATTTGATATTGTTCTAAAGATATTATGAGATCATGTTCATACACTATAATAACTTGAGTGTGTTTAATCAGGTGTCATAATTTTATGTTTCTTTGACTGTGTTTTGAGGTTTGTCGATAGTTCTAAGTGTGTTACATGTAGAGAAGAGTTCAAGCCTATATTTCTAAAGTTGAAGCATCTGATAAATTTTATGATAACCCTGAGGTCATGATGTTTTTGGATATATGAGTTTTTTCCATGGTTTTTTGAAATATTTATGTTTTTACTTGAGTTATTCAAGATGGACTTTTTGAGTATGCACAGGCCTAATATGAATAATACTAATGGTGTGCTTCAAGTAGTGGTTTGAGATAAAAAGTGTCATGGACAAAATTTGAACCTAGATGCAGCCTATTTGAAATGGAATATGATGTGTTCCTATCATATGAAGTGTTTAAAGGTGTTCTAAGTAATATCAAAGAGTAACATGTGCTAAGTAGGCTTAATGGGATTAAGTCTCTATGAGACCTAAATGAGAGATAAGGCCTAATGGAAGTGGGTAAGACCTAAAGGGACTCAAATAATTTTTGATCCATGTCTGTGAGATGTCTCAAGATCCATTCCATGTCTGACTTAATAATATAATATTGTTTGGCTAACTAAGAAGGATATGATCAAATGACTTGTATAAGTACAAGGCAGTTTTAGGCCTATTTATGCAAGTAAGAGAGAAGTATGTGTGCAAGTGAATAAAATATCACAAAGAGGAATAGGAGGAGGTCATGTCGACCATTAGAGGAATGTATAAGATCAATGATGAAGCTTTGATATAGGTTTTGAATATGATTAATAAGGTCATATGACCTAATCAAGTCAAGAAGAGGGCTAGTTGAGCAAACAAGGCTATAGGCCAATTTGAGAGGGATAGAAGTGTATGTAGAGATGAGGATGAAGATAATCATTTGTTGTATAAGAAACAAGGTATTTTGAAGCTGATCAAGTGTTTTAGGTGTCTAATTTGGTGTTGAGTCATCTATGGGGTTGGATCCTCCTTACAAGTTGGTTATAGTTAAAACCTAGTTGAGTTGGTACTTAGCTAGTTAGGGTTGGTATTCCATGTGAAGTGGGTGTTTCACTAAATTTGGTGTTTGTCTTATAAGACTATAGTTCATTTGCATCATCGATGGGTTTTCTTCCCCTTGAGGGGTTTCCACATATATATTGTGTTCATGTGTTTCATGCTCTTATAGATTGGTGTTTAGGCTTGCTAAGATGTACATTCTTATTTAAATGATTTATGAATGCTTAAGTAAAGTTTTATAAATAATGGTTTTGAAGACTATTTCACCCCCTTTTCTCAATCATTCATTTATTACCTCGACCCAAAAATACCACTGTCTAATTAGTCTATACAACTCCTACTTGCTTCACTATTGGTTATTCTATTTTATCCAATCATTATGCCACTTTTTAAAAATATTTTCCACCTTGCATAGCTTTATCTCCCTTCCCTAATCCCATTGATCAAATAAAATTCCCACTAGATTAAAGATGATTTTTTAGGTCACTATTTAGTTTATCAAAGTGTCTTGAAACCCCAAGAAAAGTCTCTCTAGCCTACCCAAACCTTTATCCCCTATCATTAGAATGTATTTCATCTATTGAAAAGTGATGCTAAAGCGCAGTTCACTCAGTTCTATTTTTAGACTATTAGTGTAAATTTATTTTGCATGAACAATTTTTGTGGAGCTAAATTTACACAGTTAATTTTTAGTTAATATATTTTTTAGAAAAAATAAATCCTTAGAAAGGCTAGAGTTAGTTTTAGTTGATATTACATGCAAATTATTATATAGATAAATTTAAAATATTTTATTCAATAATGAGAAAAGCATGTTCACGTGAAATTCTATTAATACATTGTAATTGATCTTTATTTTCAAGAAGGAGAATGATTCCATGTTTTTGAAGAAGTATTTTTTTTATTTTTGCAATTCTTATTTATTTTATATTATGAATATTGCATATATTTAGGTGTGATATAATTTAAAATTGTACATCTGGTATCAGAGCAGGTATTTTTCTTTTAGGTTAAAGATTTAGTAGTTGGAATTTTGCTAAAAAATTATCATGTCAAATTCTAACTCCTTGCCAATTCAAGAATTTGATGGAAATGAGTATGATTATTAGTGTATCAAAATGATGAATTTTTTGATAGAAAAAGATTTGTGGGAGATTATTTAATTAGGTTATGTAGAGCCAGCTGATTGGAATGCTCTTACAGCAAATGATAAAATAGCTAAGAAGGAGGATAAGAAGAAGAATGCTCAAGCCTTATTTCATATTCAAATAACTCTAGATAAGAGCTTATTTCCATGAATTGTAGGATCAAAGATAGTAGAGGATGCTTGGAAGACTCTAAAAGAAGCTTACCAACATAGTGATCAAGTCAAAGTTGTCAAGTTATAGACATTGAAGAGAGAATTCAAGAATTTGAAGATCTAAGAAGCTAAAAGTGTGAGTACCTATTGTGTCAAAGTAAAATATGTGGTCAATAAGATGGCTACACTTGGTGAAATTGTGAACAATGAGGTTGTGACAAAAAAGGTGTTGAGGACTCTCACACCAAGGTGGAACCATGCTGCCATAATCATAGAGGAAAGCAAGAATTTGTCTACCCTTCAATTTGATCATCTAGTTGGATCTTTGATGTCTCATGAAGAAAGATTGAGAGATTCATTTGGCAAAAGTGATGGGAAAGATTTTTCTTCCAAATTACTAATCACAAAGAATGAATATCCCAATAGTAGCATCAAAAGTAATCAAGGCCAAGGTAGAGGCAAAAATCAAAATTAATCAAGAGGAAATAGAGGCAGAGGTGGTTTTTGAGGAAGAGGTAGAGGCCAATTTGATAAAAGAAATATCCAGTGTTATCATTGTAACAGGTATGGCCAATTTAATTATGAGTGTAGATTAAAATAATGTAATAATGATAAAAGTGTCCATTATGCTCAAGAAGGTGATGAGAATCCTCCAGATAATTTATTTTTATCTTATGACAAAGTTGAAAAAGTTTCTAAAGATATTTGGTATTTAGATTCAAGATGTTCTAACCACATGTCAGGGAATGAATTTTTTTTCTATAATGGATGAATGTTTTAAATCCAAGATCAATCTTGGTGATGAAAAATCATTGGAGGTTGATACAAAAGGAGCTATGGAAGTCCATACAAAAGAAGGTATGAAGAGTGTTAAAGAAGTTTATTACACTCCTAAGTTAAAGCATAATTTGTTGAGTGTTGGACAATTATGTGAGAAGAATTATAAAGTTCTATTTGTAAATCAACAATGTATAATTTATGATAAGAATCATGGAAATAGGGTGGTAATAGTTGTGCCTATGACAAAGAATAAAATGTTTCCATTGAATTTTGGTGAACATAACAAGAACCTTGTCAATATGGCATATGAAGATACAAGTTGGTTGTGGCATCTCAGGTATGGGCATTTAAATTTTCGTAGTTTGAAAATTCTAACATCAAAAGCATTAGTTTCTAGTTTACCTAAGGTTGAAGAGCACAAGGAAGTTTGTGAAGGATGTGCTAAAGGAAAACATGCAAGAGAGAAATTTCCAAAAGGCAATGCATGGAGGGCTCATTATCCACTCTAGTTACTTCATTCAGACATTTGTGGTCCTATGCAGACAAAGAGTTTGGGTAAGTCATCATATTTTATTACTTTTAATGATGATTACTCATGACAGTGTTGGGTTTATTTTTTAAAGACCAAAGGTGAAGCTCTTGAAACATTCAAAAGGATTAGAGCCCTTGTATAAAATGACAAAGGGTGAAAAATCAAATGCTTAAGGAGTGATCATGGAGGAGAATTTTGTTCAAAAGCCTTTCAAGGTTATTATGATATGCATGGCATTATAAGACAGCTCACCACTGCATACACACCTCAACAAAATGATGTAGATGAAAGGATGAATCGTACAGTCGTAGAGATAGCATGAAGCATGCTACAAACAAAGAGATTAAGAAATTCTTTTTGGAGAGATGTAGTTGCTACAATAGTATATATTCTTAATCAGAGTCCCACTAGTGCAATTGATAGGATGACTCCATATGAAGCCTGGTATGAGAAAAAGCCAAATGTTAATTATTTCAAAGTTTTGGTTACTTAGCCTATGTTCATGTTCCTAATCAAAAGAGGAAAAAGATAGATCTCAAAAGTGAGTAATGTATTTTTTTTGGATATAGCGAGGAAAGTAAGGCTTACAGGTTATATAATCCTCTCACTAATAGGCTTATTATGTCTAGAGATTTGATTTTTGATGAATGGGGAGTTTATGGTCATCAAAAAGGCATATAGAGAAGTCAAAATCTATTTTAAATGAAGTTATTATGGATGATATTGATCATGGGCAGACCACTAATATTTCTGTTCCAAGTGCTACAAATCCATCAAGTAACCCCTCATCTAGTTGTTTAATTCCAAGTGTAAGTCCAGATTCAAGTCCTAGTTCTACAAGGTAAGAAGATTGAGTGACATTTATCAAAGGAGTTCAAATCAAGCACATGAAAAAAAATCCAAGAGGTGAGACACTGAATTTTGCTTTACTTACCAAGGCTGATTTTGAACCATCATGTTTTAGAGATGTATATAATAATGATGTTTGGATGCAAGCAATGCAAGAAGAGATGGATTCTATTCACATGAATGACACTTGGGAGCTTACAAAGCTTCCACATGACAAGAATAAGATTGGCACCAAATGGGTCTAGAAGACTAAGTGTAACAATGATGGAAGTGTTGAAAGGCATAAGGCGAGATTAGTTGCTAAAGGCTTCACACAGAAGTATGGCATTTATTATGAAGAGACATTTACACCAGTAGCAAGTCAAGAGACCATTATAATGCTGATTTCATTAGCATCTCAAAAGAATTGGAGCATCCATCATATGTATGTGAAAAGTGCCTTCTTGAATGGGTACTTAGAAGAAGAAGTATATGTGGAATAACCACAAGGTTTTGAAGTGCAAGGAAAAATAAAATCATGTCTACAAGTTAAAGAAGGCTTTGTATGGCCTCAAACAAGCACCAAGAGCATGGTATGCTAGGATTGATGGATATTTTAAAGAGAATGGTTTTCAAAGAAGTAAGAGTGAACCTAACCTTTACTACAAACAAGAAGGTAATGATAATCTAATTGTAAGTTTGTATGTTGATGACTTGTTGTATATGGGTAGTAGTTCTATGATGAAGGATGAATTTAAAGTTTCCATAATGAATGAATTTGAGATGAAAGATTTAGGCCTCATGAAATATTTTTTTAGGAATGGAGGTTTATCAAAGGTAGAATAAAAATTTTATTTATCAAACAAAGTATGCTAAAGATATCTTGAATAAATTTGATATGGTTGATTGTAAACCAGTCTCCACTCCAGTTGCCCATGGAGTTGTGTTGTGTAGAGATGATGGTGCTGAAAGAGTTGATGAGAAAGCCTATAGAAGTATTGTTGGAAGCTGAATGTTTCTAACTCATACAAGACCTGATATTGCTTATTTAGTTTCACTTGTTTCATGGTACATGGTAGAGCCATTAGAAATACATATGAAGGCAACCAAGAGAATTTTGAGGTATGTGAAAGGCACTCTAGATTTTGGTATTCATTACTACACTTCTAAAAGTTTCAATCTTGTTGGTTTTAGTGATTCTGATTGGGGAGGTAGTTTGGATGACCAAAATTCAATATCTGAGAATTATTTTTCTTTTGGTTCTGGTTTGATTACATGGAGCTCAACGAAGTAAAGTATAGTTTCCCTTTCTTCTACGGAAGTAGAGTATGTTGTAGTCACTTCAGCAGGTACACAAGCATTATGGCTTAGAAAACTTCTTGAAGAAATTAGAGATATTCAAGTTCAGTCCACAGTTATTTTTTTGTGATATCATTAGTGCTATTAAATTGGCCAAGAATCCAGTCCATCACAACATGATAAAATATTTTGATTTAAAGCATCATTTTATCTGAGATTTAGTGCAAATGAAGGTAGTAGAATTAAAATACATCAACACTAAAGAACAGTTGGCAGATATCTTCATGAAAGTAGTTACAACAGATCATTTTTTGATACTTAGAGATCAAATTGTGACCCTGCTCAGCATCAAGGGGGAGTATGTTGAAAAGTGATGCTGAAGTGCAATTCACTCAGTTCTATTTTTAGACTATTAGTGTAAATTTAGTTTGCATGAATAGTTTTTCTGGAGCTAAATTCAGACAGTTAGTTAATTTTTAGTTAATATATTTTTAAAACAAAATAAAGCCTTAGAAAGGTTAGAGATAGTTTTATTTGATATTACATGCAAATTATTATTTAGATAAATTTAAAATATTTTATTCAATAATTATAAAAGCATGTTCACATGCAAATTAATTAATACATTGTAATTGATCTTTATTTTCAAGAAGAATGAGAATGATTCCAAGTTTTTGAAGAAGAATTATGTTTTTTATCTTTGTAATTCTTATTTCTTCTATATTTTTTTTTAAATTTTTTTTTAATGATTTAAATGTGGCACTAAAATTAATGCCAATTTTGCACCACATAATGCACTAGGTTAACATCACACATTGAAAACACATGAAAAACTAAGACTAAATTCACTCAATTTAGGGTGAAAATTATACTTCATATAGTAGGTTCTCTAAATAAAAATATTCACGGAGCGGACGACGTAAGCTTTTCCTCCAACACCTCTGATCCGACGTCACTCATCATCTCATAAAATGCAAGCAAATCCGACAGCTGTTGAGTAGACATGGATTCCATTATTGTTAGGGCCGCCTCTTTTTTCTCCTCATTCATCTTCGCCTTTTTCCATATACGAAGCCGAGTTTCTGACAGTAGCTCCTATTTGCTTCAACCTCTTCTCCTCTTCTCTATCCAGGGCTCTCACGCTTAGTCTCCCATTCATCTGTTTTGTACAGTATAAACATAACATTCAGAAAAAGAAAAAATGGGAGCACTGTGTTATGATACTATACCTTCAGTAATAAAGATGCAGGATGTAGTGAGTTGTCATCTTGAGCATCATCGCTCTTGTGTGTGTTGCAATCATCATCGTCTATCAACGTGGCTACAGAAAATCTCCTTACAATTATTTTCTTTTTCTTTTCCAATTCTTCGTCGCAGGACAGCATCGTAATTTTCCGATACGCAATCACGGCCTTCACAAATTCCTGAAAATACATAACCAATTTAGTATTTAGAAACAATCCGTGATGAAACACTGAAAACTAGTTACCTGATAAACCCTAGGGCATCCCGGGTAGTCAAAGACGGATTCAGAAACAATCTCTGTATCATGTTGATCCTGGTCACAACGCATGCGTTCTGGGTGGAACTGCAGGCCCATCACGAATTTTCCTTTCTCTGGATTGTAAGCATTTGGATCATAAAAGGCTTCCACTAAACCATCTGGGGCATAGGCCATCGCTTTAAATCTCTCTGCGAGTTTCTTTATCCCCTGGAAGGAAATCAGAGACAAATTGTAGGTGGATAGGATAAAATGCACCAAGGCCAAAAAAATAATCATGAACATACCGCATATATATACACCTGATGATGATAGCTATTAACCATAATATCCAGATTGTCTCCTTTGAATGAATCCTGAAACCATAAGTGAAGTGGAATATCAGCCACCACTCTGAGAGGGTGCCTGTGCCCGTCGTACTCATCATAGTTTATGTGTTTAACAGCACAGCCTGATTTCTTGCGCAGCTCCTTCTCTACATCTTACAATACAGCCGATTTTTTTAGAGTTTAAAGAAGAGTTAGTCTAATGAAGCTCGAAATGAAAGTACATAAGACGAAATTACCTGATAAAAGGTTCCGCCACAGGCTACATTGAGTATCTGAGATCCTCTGCAAATACCCAAATATGGTATGTTTCTTTCGAGACAACGTCGGGTAAGCTGCAGTTCAATGGAATCTTTTGTTCTATCTATGGCAGTGTCGCTGCTGTGCAATGTTTGTATTTCGTCCAGTGCTTCGCGGGACAAATCACTGTCATTGTCGTTGTCGTAATATGAAGGGTCGACGTCCTCCCCTTCACAAAGAAGAACTCCATGAATAGGCTCAAAACTGTGTACCATGTGTTGTACGCCTGAGACTCTTGGGACAATTATTGGAACTGCCCCGTACTTTACTATCAAATATAGGTGATATTCACCTGCACATATATTTTGATATTACTTCGACTTCAATAGTTTCTATGGAAGCAAACAAACATAATCAGTCGATAGAAATTAAATGTGAGCAAAATCTTCGGCGTCGACGTCAGCTTTACAAAATTAGATTGAATTTGTCAGAGAGAGGGCAAATCTGTGCATTAACGAAACATCCTTCATCTTCTCCTCTCAAAGCGAGCATTCAACGGAAATGAAAATGAAATAAACATGAAATTAAAAATATCCAGTTTCTCTAAGAAGCAATAATATCTGTAAAATAAAAGGCGATATGAATTTATATGGTCTCCTAGGCAATGAATGTAACAAAATTAAGGATGATGTTTGTTGCATGTTTTCGCACATCATTGCTTAGATATGGATTTATTAGAGAAGAGGAGTGACATACCTACGAAATCAACAAATTTGTTCTTACGAAGGGTTCTTCTGGAGACGATGACAATCCGAGGGAGCAGAGAGTCTGCCGCTTTCCTATCCTGCTGTGAATTTGAATATTTGGTAACCATTTGCTGTGGAAGATCGTTTAAATCTCTGTCTTGATCAGGGGATGTTAGCTTATAAGCGGCCTCCATTCGCGACACACACCTGATTGATTGATTGTACCGTTCAACTTAGATTTGACCTGAGATCGTTGTAGATTTGGAAACGTCTCGCCTCGTCTCTATTCAGCCAATTCCCGCCGCATCACGTCGTCTGCCTTTCAATGGCAATCATCCCTAAATGGAAAGAAGCGAGTGGAGGATACCTAACGACCTACCCCATTGCGTGTAAAATGGGTAAGGTGTTTCTTAGCATCGTGCCTACGTAATCGCTTACGAGTTTTGTGGAACATCGGTGGAAACTCCAAGTTCGAAATTGTACTATGAGTTTCTCCAAAGGTGCAAATTACTGAATAAACATGTAATCTTATGTTTTCTAAAGTGTGGTTGTGTATTTTAAAGTTTTATGTCATTTTTAATTTATGATAAGTCGTTTCATATTATTATTTTTATATAAAGTGTTAAATAATAATAATTTAATATTTTTGGGGGAAGTGAGATTAGAAAAAGGAGTTGTGTATTCTTTTATATGATAATGAGTTGTGGAGTGAGGAGACAACATTTCATAAGAGTTTGA
>JARHVA010001110.1:2747500-2775000 GCA_037957365.1 Torreya grandis | reverse complement strand
AAATGTCATCGACATAATAAATGATGATATCATGTATCATGTCATGGAATATTATAGTCATGGCTCATTGATATGTTACAAAGGTGTTTTAGTCTAAAGGGCTTGAATTGGTAAAAGAAAGTTACCCACAAAGTGATAAAATCTATCTTGTGTTTATCCTCTTGTATAATAGGGATTTGATTATATATTGATTTTCCATCCATGAGTGAAAGTTTTTTATATCTAGATATCCAGTTAACTATCATATTGATGTTTGTTTGGGTAAATTCATCTTTCAGGCATGCCTTGTTGATGCCCCTAAAATTGGTACAGGTGTGGATACCACCCTATTTTTTATTGATAGGTACAATGTTTAAGATCCAATCAAAATAATCAAAAAGGTAAAAAATCTTGCATCTAGGATTTTTTGTATCTCTTCTTTGATCAAGAGAGCCACCTTGGGGAGAATTTTGAAAAGTTTCTAATACAAAATATTATCATCTAGATGAACAAATAGGTGATATACAACCAAATATGGATCCGAGCTTAGCATGTCCATATAGGACCAATCAAAGATGCTGATAAATTATTTTGAAAGAGTGGTTACGATCTTTCATTCTTCAGAAGTGAGGGTGGCCCCAAGCTTAATCATACAGGGGTTGTCTTCTATTGTAATGTTGATATAAATTATTTGTTCAACCAATTATAGTGATTGATTATACATATATGATGGAGGAGGAGGAATATGATACTCTTCATTCTACATGATATATGGAAATTTTGTGAGCAAATCATTAAACACCTTCCATTCTTGTAGACCAAGAGAATATATTTATGGTTTGATTAGGGGTATATTTTAAGTTATAGTGTCATGCCTAAAGGATAAGTAGAATGTCCTATATATGGCACATCAGATAAGTTTTCACCCCCATAAAATTATTTATTTTTCATTTATCATTTTTTGTTATTTTTATCCACTAGCACCTCATAGGGGTTTTCACTAAGGGACTCTATTTATTGATTGTTTAGAATTTCTTGATTGTCTTTTGATTTTTATGACTTTTTCTATCTAAGGAATTCTGCTTATTCCCAAATGTAGGAAAACATATCCAAATTAATTTAAAACCCATTCTTGTGGTTTCTGAATGGTAAATGGTCTCGTATGCCCTTGAACTTTGTGATGTCTTCATCTTTCTGAAAGATATCAAAAGATGGTTCTTCCTATAGGTCCCATTCAACCAGGTTGGGTAGTAAAGGTCAAATTTATTGATACAGATAGATTTATCAATGAAGAGGTTTGTGACAACAAGATATTCATAGAGACTATGAATGAACCCTATTTGAACATCTTCATTAGATAAGGATTCCTCACAAACCAATAATGTGTTAGAAATGACATCATAAGGATCACCACCTAGTGGTTTATATTAAAATTTATGATATATCCAATGTTATTTAACAGACATGGGCTCTAGAGTTTCTTATTCATGGATTCCTAGTCCTTTCCTTTATAGTTAATATTCTAGCAGAATTGATTAGCTCTCATATACTCTAGATGTTGAAAACATATTATGAGGATTTCCTAAGATCTCCAAGAGTCATATGATCACTTAATCTATTATTTTGATGGGAGATTAAATATTTAAAAAATATTATTTTGCCAAACTGATGAGATGTTAACCTAACTTTATTCATGGTGGAACACTCATAACTTTGTAAGAACACATGGAGTTATAAAAAATTGAATGTGTGGTATTTTTATTTTTCACATCCTTTGGGGATGACTTTGATGTGGAAAGACATCATCATATTAGAAGAAGTGGATAGTAAATCATCTAGATAGATGTAAGACTAGAATTATTATTGATAAGAGGATAACTCTTGATACTAAGATAATAAATGGTGACTTGAAAATGTCCCTCTAATGCTTGAAAATATTCGAAGGGTTTTGAATCACCAAGGATTGTGACTTCCATTTTAAAATTAAGTAAATTGATACATTAATGAAGGATTGATATCATAGCCTATATTTTATTTATCCATAGAAAACCCAAAAGGATGTTTTAGGGTTATTAAAAGTCTACTAAATGGGTTAGGATTTGATGTGGAATGATCCTCACCATGGTAGGAAGGTAGATGGTATTGGGTAAATTTCTTTCATTTTCATTATAACATTTTATCATGATGATCTATGGTCTAAGCATGGACTCTAAATATCATAACCTCTTGATTAGATTGATGTTGTAAAGGTTAATTCTACACCCACCATATACAAGCACTCTCTTAATTTTATGACTTAAAATGAAGACCTAAATATACAATGGGTTATTATTATTAGGACCAAGAGGATACATGTCTTCAGGATCAAAGGTAATATGTTGAGAGGATTGAAATGTCCCATAAGGGTGTAAAATTGACAAGGCTCAATGATTGTCGAAACTATTGACTCCTATAGTGTTTTGTTATGGATGTTGCAATGGATAGAAGATGATTTTAGAATATCCATAATATAAATTTGAGAGGGATTCTCCTCAATTTATTGGACAATGTCACACTTACTTTTAGGAGTAGTCAAAGGAGGTCTTGATACATTTAGATTTTGTGGTGCCCTTTGAGGTGGAGTTTAATGAAGTACCCCTAATATATTGATTTTAGCATGGTGTGTGGTACATATGATGGTAATTTGATATTAATACTAAGTTATTTTTTGACTAAAGTGTGTTTAAGAGACCTAGCCCTTATCTTAATAGTGGTGACTCTGTGCTTATAATGATCAATGTGCCCAAAAAATGAGTCAGAATAGTGAGGGGTCCTCCTGTATTCTAAATGATTAGAATGAGAGATTTGATCTTGGTCCTAAAGTGTATTTTTATATTTTTCACCATGCTTGGGGAAGGATCCTGGTATATTCCAAGTTATATATTCTTGTAATAAGAATCCTATCCTTCAACCTCTATTTATCCACAATCAATCAAATCATATATATAATTTCATAGTTGCATGCACCTTCAAGTGTCATGAACCTTGACTCAATGATATCCACAATATTAATATTCATTATATCACACTAGTTTTGGTTTAATTTCATCAATGGGTTTTATTTCAGGAAGAATAATCATGTTAGTAGTTACATGCTTCTTCAGAACACTCTCTCACCAAGGTTAGTGTATCATCACTTCCTAGATTCTATCTTTGGCTTGCCTCTAGGTACAATGATGTTATATTTTATTTGGGATCTAGAATGATTATATCCTTGGAAGGTCTGGACATGTTTGGCATCTCAAACTCCATCACCAACCATAATTTTGTAGTTATTAAACAGCTTTGGCTTTTCTGTTGAGGTGTTATTTTTAATTTAATCATTATTTGAAAATATTTTGGATACTCCCTTGTAAATAAGGGATTTATCAATTTTTATATCATTTTAAAAAATTATCATCAATGGTATCGACATAATGTAGTTGTAAATGGAGAGCCAATTATTGATTTAAGTTGGCAATGAAAACAGTGGTCAATTTTTTCTCAAGGATCAAACATGGGAATATTATTGCTAAAATTCACCACCTATGTAAGAATGACAAGAAATTATCTCCATTTATTTGTTTGGAATTATATAGATCCAGTATGGTAATTTCATGTTTCACATTATAGGAAAAATGTTTAACAAATTTCTCTAATAAGTCAGTGAATGTTGTTACTAATCCATTTGGTAAGTGCATGAAACATTCCAAATTTAGTCCTCCAAGACTAGAATGAAATAATTTGATAAGATAATTGTCACCATAGGTGACTAATTTATAGGACATTCAAAAAATTCCTTGACATGTTCCCTTGGATCCCCATTCCCCTTGTATTTATCAAATTTAGGTGGTTCAAAATGAGAATGTAAGGGATCACATAACATGTCCTTATCAACTATATATGGCATAAGTTTTAAAATATGTATCTCTTATTACATGAACCTGATCTATCCTTTGGATATCATCCTTCATTTATTTCCATTCTTGGGCAAATGTGGGTTCAAAATCTGGGATTGATGATTATAGATGATGATTAGGCATATCTTAATTTTAATTTGTGAGAGGTAGTTTAGTTTTATATGACCTCTTGGGAGTTTGAGGTTTATAAGCACTAGGATATATCTTATATGCTAAGGATGCCATTTTTTAGGTGATTTTATTTAGACAATCAAGTAAATATTTTTTATGGTATTATTTGGCTTGGTATTCTAAGGTGGACTTCCCTTTGTCAAGTTTGACATGGTTAATAATGATATATTTAGCTATAGGTTCTTCTTCTTCTTCTTCAAAAGGATTGTGGATAGGTGTAGACCTTTTTCATTCAAGGCTTTGGTGACTATGTTTTAGGTTGTCATAGTCATAATCAGGAGGAAGAATAGTTCCTACATCAATAAGTTAGAGTAATAACTAATCCCTATTGTCATAGACATACTATTGTAATTGGGATTTACCTTTGTCAATATTGAACAAGTCATATTTTGGATATTGATTATGCGTATCCATATCAATAAGGTTTTCTTCATCATTACCATGACGTTTCTCACCCTGTAAAATTGTTTTAAGGTCATTGTTGTGCCTTGATTATCCAATCCTAAGTTGTTGATGAGTGATAGGTGTCATAAAGTTGATATATAGATGTGTTTGGATGGGCTTAGATGATATGATATGGTGGATATTGATTGATAATCCTATTTTTATCAAGTTTTTACTTCATATGTAGTATGAAACTATGATTATGAATAATTTATTCTTGAACAAATTTGAATTTTAGATGTGAACTAGTTTGATTGAGCTGAGGTTAGGGTATGATATCCCTTGATTTTACTAGTTATTGACTTGGACAATGAGATAAGACAAACTCATGGTTTGAATTGGTTAAATGGATGTTAGTGGGACTAGCTGAAAATATTTGTGATTCGATAGGTTGACTAGGTTTTGGTTGACCTTAACCAAAGTTAACTTGATTTTATTGGGACTAGCTCAATTAACTGGTTTGATGGGATTTAATCAAGTTAGACAGATGATTATGGGATGATTGGATTTATCTATGAAATTTGACTCAAATATGTCTTTGATTTCAATCAAGATTAAGAGGTTTGATAATGTACAAGTGATTAGGGTGATTTTATACAAGACTAGACTTATTAAGAGGATGTGTGAAATAGATAAGGTAAAAGGGATGTTTTTATATTATGATAGGGTGATGGTTTTGACTATTATATATAATTTAAAAAATGATCTAGTGATGATTAAAATAATGTGTGAGTTATGTGTTAATTTTGATGAGGTACTTGTTTGGGGTAGGTAATATGTCTTCAAATAGTACATGTATAAAATCATGAAATATGTCAAGCCTACACTAGTAAATAATGTGTGTGCAATTCAACTAAAATTCCATTGATCTACTCACATAATGTGGTGATTTTGGCCTCCTAACTCTCACTCTACATATATATGTGGTAAGTGATCTTTGAGGATGTTATTTCCCTTGCACTGATAGTTTTTTGCAGTCAAAGGGTCTTAATCTAGGTTGTACAAGGCAAGATAAGGGAGTCCCAAAAATACCTTATGGTACGTGGGGCCTGATTCCATACAATGATGTTATTTGTTTTTTGAGTATTGGAGAATGAACTCCTCACTTCATAAACCTTTATGGGGAAATTTTCTTATCTTTACAACAACTCTCCTTGATATTTATACTTCACCAGAAAGTGATGTTTATATTAGTGTGTGATGATGAAATCCATGTCAAACTTCCTAAAGACTAATGACAAGTGTATGAGGATTAATTATAAATCACATTTCCCTTAGAAAATAAAGAAGGATGGAGGTTTATCAATTGTTTTTTATCCCTAAGTTTTCCCTATGGGTGCGAGGAAGAGCATACACAACTTTAGACTCAGGTAGAATAAGCAAAAAAACATAAAATGACTATGATAATATGATTAATATTAAACACACACACAAACATATAAACATGATTACTTTACTTAATTAAAGATGATAAAAATCTAGTACACAAGTTATGATTTTCTATGTCTTTGATCGGTGAACCTATAAACAAGGATTAGTAGTTTAATTTTTATGTCTTGAGAGGTAACCTAAAAAAAATTATTAGAAATAAAAACCATTGTTTTATAGAACAAAACTACTGAATTTCTAGAACAAATTCATAAATGTACTAAATAAAACTACTGCATGGAAAATAATTAAATAGATAATTGAAACCATTGCAGATTAGTTAAAAACTACTAAAATTATGATCAAAAACATTATAATTCAAAACAAAACTATTAGAACACAAATAATAAATTTAGATAGATAGAAAACTAAAAGGTTGAAGATATTTAAAAAACCATTGATATTAAGTGTTGAACCACTGATGTTAAGAACAAAATCATCAATATTAAAAAAGAAACCACTGATATTAAGAACAAAATTGGTGATGATAAGAAAAAAACTACTAATGTCAAGAACAAAACCACTAATGTTATGAATAAAACTGTTGATGATAAGAATAAAAGTATTGTTTAACATAAACTTAGAAAAAAAAGTAGCAAGCAAAAAATGTTATACCTGATAATTTCATTGATATCCAAAATAGTTTTGCTAAAGGCTTAGAAGATTTCGTTAAAAAATGCTATGTTTTCATTGAAACTTCAAAAACCTATAATACAAGATGATATCACTAAGTGATAATTTTGTTGTAAGTTTTATGATTCCTCTATGATAGTTTTTCTTAAAGGGATGCTTTTGTTATAGTTTAGAATATGCAAATAATAGAATACCAACAAAATTATTTTTTCACTCTATTTCATATTTTTGATCAATTTTATAACACTTTTACTACAATGAAAATTTTATACTTAGAAAAAAGGATATCAAAAATTTTGTTGAAGTTCTAAAAAAAATTGTTATTTCGTCTGAACAAATTGTTGCTACCAAAATTGTGAAATCATTATAGATTGGGTAGATAAATAATGATGTTTTTCTGTTAAATGGACAAATTCATTTTTTTAGCTAACAGAACCATGAATTTACAGGACAATGTTTTCGACCACCTAGGCATGATAATTTCAAGTAAAAATGAAAAATTCTTGCTACTAATTTGACCTCTTAAAATCGTACAAGCAAACCCAAGCACCCTAGAAATCTTACAAGTAAAATTTAAAGGATTTCTCTCACTGTGGCTACAAAAACTATGGTTAATAAAATTGGATATAAGATTTTTATATTAAAAATGGAATAATTTCCCAATGGCCTATTTACGATTCATTTGGATAATGGCCTTGACAACGAACAAACTCAAAATTACTCATCTAATCTAATCTAAACAGCACCTCAAGAAAGGGCAAATGATAAAAAGGATTGACATGTAAATATAATTTAATCACAAACAATTTTATACCTCAAATAATAAATGAACCTCTCTCCCTTGAAAATTGTAGATGAGCCTAAAATGAGCTGGAGTTACTTGATGCTTGACTATGGATGTTGGATTGCTTCTTTGATGCTTAATAATTATAGCAATGGAATTGATGGATTAGAAATATTATCAAATATTCATTCTTAGATTAATGAGATTTTAGATCTTAATAAATAGAGCCACTTGATAGGAATGGAGGTTTGGATTTCATCCTTGGAGGATGAAAATCTAGGTTGGAGGAATCCCCTATAACAATGTCTATATAAATTGACTTTCTAAATGCCTAAAATTTTCCATCTGCATCTTATCTTTAACTAGAAAGCAAAAGTACTTTAATTTTAATGAGGAATCAACTACAGAAGCATATTTCATGCTATTTCATTATCAAAACCCTATCTTTGGCCATCATGAACCATTATATTATAAAAATTAAACAATTATCAAATTCCCTTTCCACAAACACCCCTATCAAAAACATTTTCTTTATTTTCACTTTATTGGGAAATAAATGTAAAAAAATTGCTATGTCTCAAACTATTTAGAATGTTGGAAACCCCATCTTATTATGGTGATTGCATATTTATCTCTATTTTTCATTTTACAAAAAATGCTTTTCACATATGTTCTTTGTGCCACTATACAATGCATTATTTTTGTAATGCATTTCTTTCTTTGAAAGAAAACCTATTAGGCAATGTCATAAAAACATATTGACTATTGCAAATTGGAAAACATACATTGTAAAGATGGGTTTTATCTATGATGAAGATGGAATTGAAGGTAATGAGTTCACTATCCAATATATTTTAGATTTATTGGATGTCCACATTTTCCTATGCTTGTTGACCAGTCAACAAATAGTCAAAACCTATAATGATTGTGCTCAATCATAAGCCTTAGATAACATAATTTTTAAAAACAAATACAAATAATGTACATTATGAATCATTATCTTTGAAATAACATACTGAAGTGAGGGCATGTGGTATTGGTGGTTGTTCTAAAACATTATAGAAATGAAACAAAATCTCCTTACATAAAATAAAGAATATTTCACGTGAAACAAAAAGAAGAGATTTGCAATATAAATCATTGATAATAGATAATGATATGAAGCTAAAATTTGACACTTGTGGTTTTACTACATTGGCATTACCACATGTTGGTACTAACTCTTTAAATTAATTGAAGAACATGGTGCATAATTAAAAAAGTAAGGAAATTTATCAACAACACAAGCAATACAAATATTTTACAAAAATACAAATACCCCCATACATGTTTGTGGTGTTTGCAATCCAATTACAATTCAAGCATAGTATGAAGCATTTTAATATGTCCAATAAAAAGCATGTAAATGATTAATGTTAAATTTTAAAGCCAATCAAATTAAAAAATGTGTTTAAACTATAATCGAGCATTAAGAGATGGAAATATTCCTACATTTGAAACATTCATTAATATTATATCAAATAGATGATTGAAATTTGTTGGCATGTTATCACATCTTGAAGAAAGTTTTTTTTTTTTTTTTAATTGCATTTCCTCAAATAAGATAGTTAGGATACAACATGCCATAAATTATTTTGATAGGGTCGATTATCAATGTCCTATCAAGTGTTGATAGAATTTAGAAAGTGATATCTCGGTCCATAGACTAAAAAAATAGCTTTAAACAGATGATTGGAATATAAAATTTCATATCAAATAAGAAGAGTTTGTTCTAAACTTATTATGAAGGCATTGCAACAATTATGTGTAGAGAGATTCTACATCTCTCATAATGTGAAAATTAAGTTTGATTGGAAACCATTTATATCATAAAATCTTATTGATAATGTAAATGCTAGTGGCATATCTAGTGAATCTAAAAGTTAGGATGATAGTGAAAATAATGTCTCTTCTAACATAGTTGAAAATAGGTCTAGTGATACTTTGGTGCATGGTTTTGTAAACTCAACATGTATTATTGCATTAGAGGAAAAAATAATTGTAATAACACCAGTTAAAGGAAATTCTCTTGGAATTTTCATATAAAAATATTTACAAGGAATGAACTTTCCAATAGTTTTGTTTGGCAATCTTCATGACAATGAAATTATGTCAAGTTTTTCATTTAAAATAAAATCACAATCAGAGCTTTTGCATAGTGATATTTCTTTATAATATCATGTTACAAATTTATTTTAAGAAATCAAAATATTCATAGACCAAGTTGGAAAGATAATATAGATATGAATTAGGAAATGTCAGTTAAAAGGAACAAATTCTTTTCCTAGAGACATCAAATACAAGCTGACTATATAGAAGTTACTTAAATCATAAATTAGATATGTTGATTTCAAAAAAATCACATTTCAGCTGATTACATGTAAGGTCTTAAAAAAATGTCTTTTACAATGATATGTCAATTAGGGCCTCCAATATTTTTCTTGACTTTCACAAGTGCTAAACATTCTTAGAAGCCATTAACAAATGCATTGAAATAATTGTATCAAAAACATTACCAAAAGTCAATTTCATAATTAAATGAAATGGGTAAGGCAAATGACATTTATTTTCTTATGAGAATAGATCTAATCACTTTTACACATTATTGTAGACGTCATATCAATTCATTGAAATAAATACATTATGTGAAGACAAATTGTTTCTAGGCAAAATCACCTATTATTTTTGTGTAACAAAATTTCAACATAGAGGAAATAATTATGAACATTCGGTTGTATGGATCGAAGATTCATTGGCATATGTTAAAAAATAAAATTCAAAAATTATATATTTTATAGACATACACAAGTTATAATACTAATTTTCTAGAAAAATAACTTTGAAAAATTACATATTCATCATCATACCAATAGTTATATATAAAAAAAAGAAAAAAAAAATGTAGATACAATTTTCCACAACTCCTAATGAAACAAAAAAAAATGAACCATGCAAAACAGGAAATGAACATTCATTTATGATATAAAATCAAATTTACATGTTGTTAGGCAAAAAATAATATAATGCTCTAGATAATTTTGATACTTATTCATTATCTACAAATAGATGAGTGTCGATACATAACAAAAATTAAAAACACAATTAGATAAACCCAATTTTTATTTAACACAAGTTGTCTTAGGTTTGGAATAATAATTTCATAAAAAGCATGTAATCCTTATGGCAAGCCAACACAAATGCATAGTTTATTTTAAATTCATGTGTTGTAGAAACATATTGTGGTTCATATATGACAAAAGTAAATCCAGAAATTACAAATGCTTTTAAAAATATATGAAAACAACATGTGGAAACTAGCATAGACGCTATTCAGATGTTGTATAGACTAGGAAATGTAATGCTAAATTATCAACAAATATCTATACAATAAGTTATTTAGTTAATGTTGTCATTATCATTAAATCATTGATTAAGAACATGTATCTTTATAAATACATCATCACTTCATGAATGGACACTTATTTTTAAACCTCTAATTATTTTGAGGCAAAGACAAGATGAATCTAAAAATATTATATGTTAATCGACTATAGACTATTACGTTATATGGCCTACGATAATCGATCATATTTTTTTAGCCAAATTTATTTCTCATCATGAAAAAAATGGAAATCTATTTAAGATAAAAAAACTAAATGTAATACATTTTATTAATTATAATAAACATATTGACCCTAAAAATTATTTTTGTGAATGATTATCATTATATGTTCCATTCAGAAATAATGAAACCACTTTGAAGAAAAGTATTGAAACATAGAAATATGCATTTAATGTGTAAAAAAAAACTAAATGAGGAAAAGATCAACTACGACATCAGTCATATGTGGGGAGACTATTAGTGTAGGTTTTTATTCCATTTAATGGTTTTTTCCTACACATGTTTAGTTTAGCTTGCTTAAGTGTCTTTTAGGTCATTGTGAAAGATAATCCCACATTCATGAGGAAGTGAGGACATGTCTATCTTTCACATATATAATCCTTCCTAAAAAAATTATGGCTAATGATGTTAATGTTAATATTATTATATTTTGATTGTTGAGTAATTAATTATTCTAGTTCATGTTTGATTTTACTACTAAACATAGGTAATCACATCATATATTCAACTCTATTCAGTATATCTTCAATTCTGGCCCACTTTTACATTGTATTAGAGATTTTTTGGTAGGTGAATGTTATTATTCTTGTTGTGAAATCTTGATTTTTTAGCATGTATGTAATAAACCTTCCACTTGTTGACCTAACATATTATAAATTCACCATCTCTTATATTTTGCTCTTCTTATTAGATCCTAAGTGGATTCAGATTCATAAAAAGAACAAGGGAGAAGGTGTACCTTACTGATCACATATCATTTGGTAGGTTTTCATGCAAAATAGATTGCACCATCATATTTACAATGTATAAAACCCCTAAGATCGATTGTAAACATAACTTAGTTTTATAATAGTCAATTTTTACCTTCTTAGAGGGTTTCAAGGCTTTTATAGAAATTTCATGTAATTTTTTACAATCTATAGTTTTAAAATAAAAATCCTTCCTAGTTTTTTGGAGTTCTCTAGTGGGTCTTTGGTCAATTTTAAAGAGGTGGATAAATATAGTGTTATTTATAAAATTAGGGTTTTCATACTTGTATTCACTATGTGAATCATCAACATCTCTGACACATGAAATGATGCCTCCAAACCTAGACATACAAAAAACCCAATAAATATAAGTATAGGATGTATCCCCAATGAGAAATCTTGACATCAAGACTTTTAACTATGGGAGCAATTAGTTTTCTCAACATCAAGACTTTTGACTACAAGAGCAATCAACTTTTTAAGCATTGATACTTCTAACTATGAGAGTAGTTAGAAGCATTGACATGTGCATGGAGGGAATAAATTCATGATGCATATCCTTGTTGAAAGAAATTTCCAACATCTTGGCATCAAATTTGAGGTGTATGTGCAATCTAAAACCCCAATGTAATAGGGTCTTGCAACCCTGACATTAGAAATTTTAACTATAGGAGTAGTTAAAAACCCTATCAAGTGTGCAACCTCCCCCATTTATCAATGTGAACATAGGTTTGTTTCTAAATTAAGATAAACCCATGTGTTAGAGATAAGTCGACTTTGGCTAGTGAATGACAAGGCATCCTTACAACCCCATTTGACCAGAATTTACACATCTGGGTTTGTAAATAAATGACAACATAAATCAACCTAAATAGCCAAATAACTAGATAAGAATGGTGAATAATACAAATGTAGTTAGAACCTAAAGTGAAAAATCTACAGTAACAGTAAGATACACATTTTCATTTCCTTGGGTAGTAAGTTATAAATTATGTTGACATCCTAATAAACATAAATGGTTTCCATAAAGAGATGTCCTTAGTATTTATTTAGAGGAATGACCACATTTTGAGTGTCATCCTCAAAGATGATATAATGCTTATTGAAACATAAGTCAAATTTATTCACATAGCACCAAGTTTGACCCAAGAGAGCAAGGAAGTCATCATATTTAGCAAGCTTGATCACATTAAAATCACCCTTGGATGTGACACACGAGATATTGGCAATGGCAGCTTTAATAATGCTTATGGGTAGTGCATGAGTCTTATTGGCCATGAAAAAAACATTTGGGGAGGGATACAAAGTGGTGATCCCCATATTTTTACATACAACTTTCATTAAAACATTAACCTCTATGTCAATGTCCACTATGACATCACATATGATCAAGCCATCAATGGATGCATCGATAAGGTCCTCTTTATCACATTTTGGATTTGGTTCAATATGGGTCTCTTGCCATCACACATAATTTCAACAATGATCCTCCAAAGGCTTTATCATTTGTTATCTTAACCAATTATTTATGAGGGGAATGATGTCTTCTCTAAGGAATAGTTTTCATATATATCAAAACTCATTATTCCCTAAGGTTGTGGGTGATATATCTCTTTACATTTCAACATCCACGGTAGCACCCTTGTCCTTCAATAACTCCATTTCACCTTCTAACTCCCATACCAAGGCCACCATGTCATACAACACTTCTTTCTAACATTGAGCGTATAGATAGTGTTACACACAAGGTTCTTCATGTTGAACATTTCAGTAGGTGAATATGAAATTAGTTGGGAATGAGCACAACTTTGAGTAATAATATTCACCTTAGATCCAGCCAGTGGAGTGGTAGGGCACACTCTATACTGAGCATTTGGAGCTTTTACAACATGTATCATCCCAATGTCCATCTCAATCCATTATTTGGTGATGGAAGCATATAAGTCTATACATTATTTTAGTTGATGTTCATTTTTAAAAAAGGCATGGGTTGGTTAGACCATGCAATAACACTGGTAGTGGTCTAGAGATCTACTTATAACATGTATTTGGTGGAAATTGACCACCACGTCATCCATTACCATACCCTTAACCTCTAAAATATTGACCTCCACTAGCCTCATCTGTGTTAGCTATATAAATTTGGCAAGTACCTCACATGTGTGATTCATGAATCTCATTGATGACCTAGCAGTCATTAGTATCATCTGTATATGCATCACATATTTTATAGTATAGTGACACTTTAGATTAGGTGGAATGTTGAAGCAAGGGACAACTCTTTACATCATGATCTTATTTATAGATATCATAAGACTATTTTAGAATATAACAAACATTCCTCTATGGATAGTTATTCCTATTATTACCCTCTACTTTGTAATTAACACACCGCCAACCATTGTATGTGTCATATGCATTATTGTCCATGATATTATCTAGTTGAGAATCCATAGAAATAAATTGAACCTCCATAAAGGGTATGATCCCTATATCTATTCTTCTCATGGATTCAACACGAAGGGTGACATATAGTGCCTCATGAGGACAATGAAGGTCTTTTGGAATAGGGCTCATCAAAAAAGAAGTAATAACCCTACCATAAACCACTGAGCATGTTTTGTGGGGTTGATCTCAAATGATAGATTTGAAATACGCATTTTTAAATGTGTATCCTATGTGCACACACTCTTATTGAGATTTCTCTTAATATCTTTCAAGGAAGCAATACTTTTCTGCTCAAACTCAGGGATATCAAATTATTAAAGAAAAATATTATTTAAAAATTCATAATTTATAATAGCTTATTGAGGATCAAACTTTAGATACCATTTGTACACACTATCTAATAAAATAGTGGAAAAATGAGATACCTTTCACAAAATGAATTCACACTTTTGAACATGCTCAACTGTATTTTTGAAACCTCAATATTTAGTTCAATAAAGCATCATCTCATAGTAGACTATAGGTACATTGGGTCATTGCAGTGGACTCTATCATGGAGATACTCTAGTTCCTCTTGAACCTTGTGGTGGAAGTCCACTAACTCCTCTCGAGATACCTCCTTATCCTTTTATATCCCTATTGGAACCACCACTGGTATTGTCTCCTACACCTCCTATAGTAATAGGTGAACCAAAAATATTAGGCACTGAGCGAGATTGATTGGTTATTGTTGGGTCTATATTTTTCCCACTACTTACATTTAATCCACCTTGAATTCCAAGGTGATCCATTTAAGTATTACTTATAATGGAAAGGTAAAGGTTAACACTAAATTACTGTTTTGAACTTTTACTCCCAGATATTCCTCTACAAACTTAGCCTCATATTCAAATTTAATTTCCAAACTATCATAATCCTAATTTATTATAAGAATTACATCAAACTCAAATGTATGAGAATGTATTATGATGGAGGAATTGGTCCTATTTGGATTGGTTTCCATTATCACCAATATTTATCTTACTTCTTTTGAACATGCTTATATTAGTAATGGGAATAGACTTGTGGTTAAAGAGTACTCACTATGCCTTTCTTCCCTCCTTTGGATTCTTGTGACACTTCCAATATCCTTATGTTTGACCTTTGGATCACTTTCTCTCATATCCCTACATCTGAAATCATCATACTTATATTTCCATAGTTATCATTGAATGAATTCCTTGCTAAATTAGCAATCCTAAACTAATGTATAACCTTTCATTTTCCCATCAGTCACATTTATCATGCACAATATAGTTTAGTCATCCATGTGGAAATTCCCAAGCCTAGAATCAACCATAAGTTTCTTTATTTAAAAATAAAATTTATTGAGACACCTCCCACATGGTTCCCTTGTGAAGTTGATATATGCTTCTTATGGAAAATAATATGTAGAGACAACACGTTCCCAAATGTAGCTTTCGAGTTCTCCTTTCCACCACATATCCACTACATGTGTCCAAGTAGCTTTCAACTTCACTAAGGTTCTCTGATGCTCTGTTGATCAAGGAGTCTTTCATTTGTAATTAATTCAATAGTCTTGCACATATGACAAAATCCAAACATGGAAGTAAATGGGTAATTATACAACGAATGTTGTATATAAGGAATCATATAGATGATACTCTACCTGTGTGTACATATAAACTCTCAGTTCAATATATTTAAGTGCAAATTTATCTTCTATTATACCAACCCAATGCTCAATGTTTCCTAAATATAATCACTCAAGCATATTTCTACCATCGTGCTAATAAGTGTAATGAATCTTGGAAGAAAAACCAAAATATTGGGGTTCTTTTATCTTTAGCTTAACTCTACCAAGTATTAGTCACATGCCTAAAAAAGAAAAAACTAATGAGCTATCATATCTACATATCATAAAATTAGTGACCTCATGCACTCACCTGAGGCACACAACCTAGACCAGTTTCCATTGATTTTGTAATGTGCTGGTGGATAGATATCTCTATCTATACTTGGATGCTTAGGTTACCATAGATATAATTGGATGCTTAGTTTACCACTGATGTCTTCCTATCATATGAAGTGTTTGAAGGTGTTCTAAGGAATATCAAAGAGCATCATGTGCTAAGTAGGCCTAATGGGATTAAGTCTCCATGAGACCTAAATGAGAGATAAGGCCTAATTGAAGTGGGTTAGACCTAAAGGGACTCAAATCACATTAGATCCATATCTATGAGATTTCTTAATATCTATTCCATGTCTCACCTAAGAAGATAAGAATGTTTGGCCAACAAAGAAGGATATGATCAAGTTATTTGTATAAGTACAAGATAATTTTAGGCCTATATATGTGAGTAAGAGAGAAGCATGTGTGAAATTGAATAAAATATCAAAAAGAGGATTAGGAAGAGGTCATGTGGACCATAATAGGAATTTAGAGGATCATTGATGAAGCTTTGATAGAGGTTTTTCATATGAGTACTAAGGTCATATGACCTAATCAAGTCAACAAGAGGGTTAGTTTAACAAAGAAGGTTATAGGCCAGTTTGAGAGGGATACAAGTGTGTGAAGAACTGAGTAAGAGATTATCATATATTGTAAGAGAAACAAAGTATTCAGAAGGTGGTAAAATTTTTCAAGTGGTTTATTTAGTGTGGAGTCATCTAAGGGGTTGGTGCCTCCTTGCAAGTTGGTTTTTTTAAAAGCCTAGTTGAGTTGGTGCTTAGCTAGTTGGGGTTGGTTCTCCATGTAAAGTTATTGGTTCACTAAAATTGGTGTTTGTCTTAAAGTAATATAGTCTAATTTTATCATCAGTGAGTTTTCTTCCCTTTGAGGGTTTTTCACATATATATTATGTTCATGTGTTTTATGCTCTTGCTCTTGTGGATTGGTGCTTAGCTTGCTAAGATGTACATTCTTATTTAAATGATCTATGTATGCTTAAATAAATTTTTTCAAATAATTTTTTTGAATACTAATTCATCCCCCCTCTCAATCATTTAACTTTCAACTTCTAGTGCCTTAACCCCAAAATACCACTGTCTGATTAGTCTTTATAACTCCTACTTACTTCACTATTCGTTCTTCTATTTTATCCAATCGTGATACCATTTAAAATATTTTTCCCCTTGTATAAATTTCTCTATCCTCCCTAATTCCATTAATCAAATAACATTCTCTTAGAGTCAACATGATTTTTTAGGTCACCATTTAGTTTATCAAAGTGTCCTAAACCCCCAATTAAAGTCTCTCTAGCCTACCTAGATGTTTATCCCCCTTTTCTTCCTACTAGGGAGCCCCTTACACATTTTTACGTGGTTGTAAATTTAGAATTTCCCACCACTTTCTTCCATTTATCCCTCTTCATTTATCCTAGAGGATGCAAATCAGGGTGTCATTTTCCATGGTCTTCCCCACCTCAACTTGCAACCATTATAATTTCTAGTCAATATCCATAAATAAATAAACCTATTGGAAAGAAATTTTGAAGTGGTAGATGCCATCAAAATTCTAAGGGTGGATATTTTAAAAACAATACTTTCTGTAATTGTTCAAAATTCTTACGAAATATACTAATTTTAAATAGGCTATGATTTTTTTTAAAAATTGAAAATATATCATACATAATATAAGACAAATAGAATATACATCAAATGTAATACATAGTTAATGAGCTATCATCTAACCTAAATAAAGTATTGAAACTAATTTTTTACTTATTAAACTTTTATTTTAAGTCCATAAATGATAGCATAGCACCAAAAATGATGTTTTGCATTGTGTCATTGTAAACAAAGGAGTCTGAGAATTAAGAAAAAAAATCTCTTGGTCAATCATTAGGATTATAATTCAAATTTGGTTGATATTCATGACAAACATCACCAACTTGATCATTTACATCATCATCATGATCATTTTAAAATAAATGTTCCACCATATTTTAAATTCCAATGCTCTTTTCTACTACTAAATGAAATTTATATGAATAAATTTGTTTATTTGATCACTTCAAAAAATTTAATAAATAGTTTTAATAAGAACTTTATTACTCCTTGTGATGTCATTAGGATGTATTTCATCTTCAAGATGACATTAATGGAATATGTACTTTGCCTTTTTGTTGGTTGAGGTCAATGTTGAACATCTAAGTCACTATATAAATATGATGTATTATATACTTTTATATTGAATTAATAGTGGTAAAATATCTATACACATCAATATTATGATGGATTCATTTGAAAATAACATATAGAAAAATCTATTACCTAAATAAACTACTATTTAGTGTAAGAGGAGCTCTACCAATGTGTCCTCATTTACACAAAAATTATATCTCTATTTGGCGATCTAAATTTGTAAGTTTTGAAAAAAAAAAAAAAAAAAAAAAATTGTTTTAAAAAAAAATGTGACAAAAACAAATTCCTTGCTTGCTACCTTTTTTTTCTTAAAATTTCAAAACTCTTATTTATTACTGAAATTGAATACAATCATAACAATGGTAAAATAATTTTGTGATGTGCCCTATTATTGTATTATGCAGATATGAAAATCAATTTTTTGTTACTTATTTTTCTCTAGTGGCTCAAATGTGGCACCAAAATTAGTACCAACTTTGAGCCATATTATGCACTAAGTTAACATCACACATGGAAAACTAAATGAAAAAAAGATTAAATTGACTCAATTTATGGATAAAATTATAATTCACATAGTAGGTTATGTAAATAAAAAATTTATCATTACCAATTAGAGAGTACATTTTTTTAATAATGATACTCAAACCCTAACACTATCGATCTCATGAATGTTACTAAATTATTTATGTATATATTAAATTTTCTTTATCAAATATATTAATATAATTATGAAAAAGGTTTATCAAGTTAACTATATTTTAATATCCCTACCCTCTAAACATAAATGTCATATACTTTTCTTAAAATACAAAAGATTTAAAATATTATAAATTAAATACATACTACTCTATTGTAAGGATTTTTATGCTCATTATTAACAATTAAATGGGATGTCAACCGTCAGCGATTCTAAATTCTGAATATATTTAAAGTTGAGTAACACTAAAATAACAAACTTTCCCAAAAATTGATCGAAATTCAAAGGGTATAAAATCAGACTCAACTTTTGACACTCACAATTTTCATGTAATAATAAACCATAATTAGCTACATTAAAAATGATTATAAAAATTAAGCACTGAATCACCACTTTATTTGTGATATTTACAACTATTCTCTTTCTTTGAAAGCTTAATTTTTTGATGAGGATGACACGTATTTTCACAGAGGTGAAGATGTAAGTTTTTCATCCAACACCTCTAAGCTGACGTCACTCATCATCTCATAAAATAAAATCAAATCTGATAGTTGTTGAGTAGACATTGATTCCATTATTTTCTCCTCTTTCATCTTTTCCCTTTTCATATACGAAGCTGAGTTTATGACAGTAGATCCTATTTTCTTTAACCTTTTCTCCTCTTCTCTATCCAGGGTTCTCATGCTTAGTCTAAAACAATGAAGAATTCACCTTTCAAAGATAAGATTAGCAAAATAATTAAAAATATAAATTTTTCCTTGATTTTTTTACTTTCGAAGGCTATACATAGGATGTACAAATATAGTTATGGGTTGGTTTTCTCACCTATTGGCTCTATTGATGCTTATAATTGCTTGTAAGTGCTAGATCTACAAATAAAGAACTTCAACCACCTTCATATAGATTATTAGTCCAAAAAACAAGAAAATCTTAAAAAAATCAAAGCTTAAGGAAGCATTTTTAGCCCATTTTAAGACTCCCAGTTAGATCTATGACATGAAAATAGGCTTAAAATATGAAAAATATACAAATCTAAAATCTCAAGGATATAAGAGAGGAAAAAATAAAATAACATACTTCTATTGAAGGAGAAGCTTAAAAAATTATCATGAACATATCATGGCTTGAAGAATAGATGGATCTAGGCTTGACCACAAGCTAAAAAACCCGATCTATGATCTTGCCACATGATCACTCATCAATCAACTCTAATACCATGAAAGAACAAGCAATATGATTACATACAAACACCAGATCTAGATGTGAGACCAATAGAAAATAAATTCACCGTAAATATATTAGATCAAAGCACACCATAACACAAATATATCATGAGAAAACCTCATGGAGAGTTGAAAAACCCATCAAGAAATGTTTATTTTAGTGGGCCCTATAAAAATATGTGGAGGTTCATAGATGAATCTGATTCATAATGATGGTGAATCAGTTCAAAAAGTGTATAGATGAATAGGTGAATCATGGAATCTCACAAATCAAATGATGTAGACAAACACCAAAAGTATTTAGATAGACACTTGCACAACACAATAGAATGCCAACATGTAACATGGTGTAGGTGGATGCTTGTATCTTTCAAGATAATGATAGATGGTGTGGGAAGATGTCATTAATATGTAGATGATCATCTATACAATATAGATGGATGCTAACTACATATTGATGAATACCAAAAGTGAAAAAAAGTGGTTATGCATGTTATACTAGTTACTTTATTTTATAAATTATTAGCCCTACTTTAATGGATAATGTAATGAGAAATAATTTATAAATTAATAAGTTTTAAAGAAGAAGAATAATAAATTTATATAATTATAATCATAGTTTAATTATATGTTTTTATCCCACACCATGCATTGGGGTTTTTGACACATCCCAGCCAAATGTTCACATCGTGTCAGTGAATTTTGACATGATATGATTTATTTATAGGAAGTATGGAATAATATTAACACTATGCGCAACTACTCATAATGCACCCATGTGAAGATCACATGTTACACTGAGTGTTTATAGTACCTCTCAATTGGGAGAGGTTTCTTGGCCATACATATTGGATAATTATTCCCCATTCATAGATACTACTAATGACAGACATTGATAGATCATAGGCATCTATAGATAGTTTGTAGGGATTCATTGTTAAGGACATCTGCCTGATTAGTCACTGATGACCACTGATAGATCATGAGCATCCATAGGAAGATGCCCATAATATACTGATGGACACCCTCAATATGCCATACATCAATAATCTATGGGTGGTTTTCTGCTCATCATGGGTGATCATTGCATATCTATGGGTGATCGTAGGCATATCATGATTGAACGCCTATAATATGCAGGTGGGCACCCATAATATACCAACTAAAATCTACAATATGTTGACAAGTGCCCACAATGTGTCAATAACACCAATAATATACCAGCTAGTAGATGCCATCAGACTATAGTCATCCACCTATTTCCTTTAGGGTCATGGGCATCTATTAACATCATGTGAGCATCCATCGATAAGCTACAGACATTTATTGGTAGACATCCTATATTCAGCTACTTGGTGTCTTCAATCATATGCCAATATCCTACTGGTATCCTCTTATACGTTGTTGGCATCGATCTGTAAATTTTACACAATGCACATAATTAGTTTATTATGTAGACTACCAGTGTCCACTCGATTTTATATAAAAAATTCATTAAGATTAGCTTTTAAGGTACAGGCGAATAATATTTATATGTGTAAATTTATATTCAAATTTAGGTGAACCTCTCCTCAAAATTAACTTTGACTTCAAAAATTTAAGTGATCCTAGACTGTCAGCCTTTCCATAAAAGTCATCAAATGTCAACTTCAAAAAATAGAATATTCACATATTAACAAAGATTCACCATTAAAAAACCCTAGCACCAAGATTGTTCATTATTTTAAAAATAAAATATACCCAATACAATATTTCTCTTCTCTCTCTTATCTCTTTTTTCATTACATCTTATAATATAAACTCTTCATTATATAGGGAAGGTAATTTGGCCATTATGATGTGACCTTTTCCAATCACCATATTAATCGGTTCTCCAAAGGTCATTTAATATATTTTATTATTTATTTACATGATGATAAAATCATGACAAATAATAAAATATATTATTATTTAACCAATATAATTTAATATATTAAGGGTACATAAATAACACCACTTAACCATTAATTGTTTCAAAAATTAAAAACTATGACAAAGAAGGTCAACATATTGGTCTCATGACAAACAATTTCCATTAGAGCTTATGATATATTTATTTGATATTGTTCTAAAGATATTAGAAGATCATTTTCATCCACTAGAATATCTTGAGTATGTTTAATCAGGTGTCATAAGTTCATGTTTCTTTGACTATGTTTTGAGGCTAGTTGGTAGTTCTAAGTGTGCTACTTGTAGAGAAGAGTTCAAGCCTGTATTTCCAAAGTTGAAGCATCTGATAAATTTTATGATGACCCTAAGGTCATGAGGTTTGTGGATATATGATTTTCTTCCATTATTTTTTGAAAATTTTATCTTTTTACTTCTGTTATTCAAGATGGACTTTTTGATTATGGACAGGCCTAATATGAATATTATTAATGGTGTGCTTCAAGTAGTGGTTTGAGATAAAAAGTGTTATGGACCAAATTTTATCCTATATGTGATTTATTTGAAATGGAATATGATGTGTTCCTATCATATGTATGAAGTGTTTAAAGGTGTTCTAAGGAAGATCAAAGAGTAACATGTGCTAAGTAGGCTTAATGGGATTAAGTCTCCATGAGACCTAGAGGAGAGATAAGGCCTAATTGAAGTGGGTAAGACCTAAAGGGACTCAAATCATATTTGATCTATGTCTATGAGATGTCTTAAGATCTATTCCATGTCTGACTTAAGAAGATAAGATTCTTTGGCTAACTAAGAAGGATATGATCAAATGACTTGTATAAGAACAAGGCAACTTTAGGCCTATTTGTGCAAGTAAGAGAGAAGTATGTGTGAAAGTGAATAAAATATCACAAAGAGGAACATGAGGAGGTCATGTGGACCATCAGAGGAATGTATAAGATCAATGATGAAGATTTGATAGAGGTTTTGCATATGAGTAATAAGGTCATATGACCTAATCAAGTCAAGAAGAGGGCTAGTTGAGCAAAGAAGGCTATAGGCCAGTTTGAGAGTGATAGAAGTGTATGAAGAGATGAGGATGAAGATCATTATCTGTTGTATGATAAACAAGGTATTTTGACAGTGATCAAGTGTTTTAGGAGTCTAATTTGGTGTTGAGTCATCTACAGGGTTATATCCTCCTTACAAGTTGGTTCTTCTTAAAACCTAGTTGAGTTGGTGCTTAGCTAGTTAGGGTTGGTATTCCATGTGAAGTGGGTGCTTCACTAAAGTTGGTGTTTATCTTATAACACTACAGTTCATTTGCATCATCGGTGGGTTTTCTTCCCCTTGAGGATTTTCCACAATATATTGTGTTCATCTGTTTCATGCTCTTATGGATTGGTGTTTAAGCTTACAAAGATGTAAATTCTTGTTTAAATAATTTATGAATGCTTAATTAAAGTTTTTTAAATAATGGTTTTGAAGACTGTTGCACCCCCTTTCTTAGTCAGTCATTTAGTGCCTCGACCCCAAAATACCACTATCTGATTAGTCTTTACAACTCCTACTTGCTTCACTATTGGTTTTTCTATTCTATCCAATCATGATGCCACTTATGAAAAATATTTTCCACCTTGCACAGTTTTATCTCTCTTCCCTAATCCCATCGATCAAATAAAATTCCCACCAGATTCAAGATGATTTTTTAGGTCACTATTTAGTTTATCAAAGTGTCTTGAAACTGCAAGCAAAGTCTCTCTGGCCTACCCAAACCTTTATCCCCCTATCATTAGAATGTATTTCATCTTCAAAATGACATTAAGGGAAGATGTTCTTTGTCTTTTTTGTTGGTTGAGGTCGAAGTTGAATATCAAAGTCACTATATAAATATGACGTGTTATATAATTTTATATTGAATTAATAGAGGCAACATATCTATACACATCAACATTATGATGGCTTCATTTGAAAATAACATATGAAAAAAACTATTACCTAGAAAAAATACTATTTGGTGGAAGAGGAGCCCTACCAATGTGTCCTCTTTTACATCAAAATTATATGTCTATTTAGCTATCCAAATTTGTAAGTTTTAGAAAAAATAAGTTTTGGTTCTAAAAAAGTATGTGACAAAAACAAATTCCATACCTTATGTTCTAAACTCTAAACTACTACCTTATTTTTATAAATTTCAAAACTTTTATTTATTACTAAAATTAAATACAATCATAATAATGGTAAAATAATTTCGGAATATACCTTATTATTGTATTATGCAAATATAAAAATAATTTTTTTTTTTGTTACTTATTTTTTTTTAATGATTTAAATGTGGCACTAAAATTAATGCCAATTTTGAGCCACATATTGCACTAAGTTAACATCACACATTGAAAACACATGAAAAACTAAATGAAAAACAATGACTAAATTGACTCAATTTAGCGTGAAAATTATACTTCATATGGTAGGTTCTCTAAATAAAAAATAAAATAAAAATATTCACGGAGCGGACGACATAAGCTTTTCCTCCAACACCTCTGATCCGACGTCACTCATCATCTTATAAAATGCAAGCAAATCCGACAGCTGTTGAGTAGACATGGATTCCATTATTGTTAGGGCCGTCTCTTTTTTCTCCTCATTCATCTTCACCATTTTCATATACGAAGCCGAGTTTCTGACAGTAGCTCCTATTTGCTTCAACCTCTTCTCCTCTTCTCTATCCACGGCTCTCACGCTTAGTCTCCCGTTCATCTGTTTTTTACAGTATAAAAATAAACATTCAGAAAAAGAAAAAATGGGAGCACTGTGTTATGATACTATACCTTCAGTAATAACGATGCAGGATGTAGTGAGTTGTTATCTTGAGCATCCTCGCTCTTGTGTGTGTTGGCATCATCATCGTCTATCAACGTGGCTACAGAAAATCTCCTTACAATTCTTTTCTTTTCCTTTTCCAATTCTTCGCGGCACGACAGCATCATAATTTTCCGATACGAAATCACGGCTTCACAAATTCCTGAAAATACATAACCAATTTAGTATTTAGAAACATTCCGTGATGAAACACTGAAAACTAGTTACCTGATAAACCCTAGGGCATCCCGGGTAGTCAAAGACGGATTCAGAAACAATCTCTGTATCATGTTGATCCTGGTCACAACGCATGCGTTCTGGGTGGAACTGCAGGCCCATCACGAATTTTCCTTTCTCTGGATTGTAAGCATTTGGATCACAAAAGGCTTCCACTAAACCATCGGGGGCATAGGCCATCGCTTTGAATCTCTCTGGGAGTTTCTTTATCCCCTGGAAGGAAATCAGAGACAAATTGCAGGTGGATAGGATAAAATGCACCAAGGCCAAAAAAATAATCATGAACATACCCCATATATATACACCTGATGATGATAGCTATTAACCATAATATCTAGATTGTCTCCTTTGAATGAATCCTGAAACCATAAGTGAAGTGGAGTATCGGCCACCACTCTGAGAGGGTGCCTTTGCCCATCGTACTCGTCATAGTTTATGTGTTTAACAGCACAGCCTGATTTCTTGCGCAGCTCCTTCTCTACATCCTACAATACAGCCGATTTTTTTAGAGTTTAAAGAAGAGTTAGTCTATTGAAGCTCGAAATGAAAGTACATAAGACGAAATTACCTGATATAAGGTTCCGCCACAGGCTACATTGAGTATCTGAGATCCTCTGCAAATACCCAAGTATGGTATGTTTCTTTCGAGACAACGTCGGGTAAGCTGTAGTTCAATGGAATCTTTTGTTCTATCTATGGCAGTGTCGCTGCTGTGCCATCTTTGTATTTCGTCCAGTTTTTCGCGGGACAAATCACTGTCATCGTCGTTGTCGTAAAGTGAAGGGTCGACGTCCTCCCCTTCACAAACAAGAACTCCATGAATAGGCTCAAAACTGTGTAGCATGTGTTGTACGCCTGAGACTCTTGGGACAATTATTGGAACTGCCCCGTACTTTACTATCAAATCTAGGTGATATTCACCTGCACATATATTTTGATATTATTTCGACTTCAATAGTTTCTATGAAAGCAAACAAACATAATCAGTCGATAGATATTAAATGTGAGCAAAATCTTCGGCGTCGACGTCAGCTTTACAAAATTAGATTGAATTTGTCAGAAACAAAGATACAGTCACGAGAGGGCAAATCTGTGCATTAACGAAACATCCTTCATCTTCTCCTCTCAAAGTGAGCATTCAACGGAAATGAAAATGAAATAAACATGAAATTAAAAATATCCAGTTTCTCTCAGAAGCATTAATATCTGTAAAATAAACGGCGATATGAATTTATATGGTCTCCTAGGCAATGAATTGAACAAAATTAAGGATGATGTTTGTTGCATGTTTTCGCACATCATTGCTTAGATATGGATTTATAAGAGAATAGGAGTGACATACCTACGAAATCAACAAATGTGTTCTTACCAAGGGTTCTTCTGGAGATGATGAGAATCCGAGGGAGCAGAGAGTCTGCCGCTTTCCTCTCCTGCTGTGAATTTGAATATTTGGTAACCATTTGCTGTGGAAGATCGTTTAAATCCGTGTCTTGATCAGGGGATGTTGGCTTATAAGTGACACACACCTGATTGATTGATTGTACCGTTCAACTTAGATTTGACCAGAGATCGTTGTAGATTTGGAAACGTCTCGCCGCGTCTCTATTCAGCCAATTCCCGCCGCCTCACGTCGGCTGCCTTTCCATGGGAATCATGCCTAAATGGAAAGAAGCGAGTGGAGGATACCTAACGACCTACCCCATTGCGTGTAAAATGGGTAAGGTGTTTCTTAGCATCGTGCCTACGTAATCGCTTACGAGTTTTGTGGAACATAGGTGGAAACTCCAAGTTCCAAATTGTACTATGAGTTTCTCGAAAGGTGCAAATTACTGAATAAACATGTAATCTTATGTTTTTTAAAGTGTGGTTGTGTATTTAAAAGTTTTATTTCATTTTTAATTTATAATAAGTTGTTTCATATTGTTTTTTATATACAAAATGTTAAATAATAATAATCTAATATTTTTGGGGAAGTGAAATTAGAAAATGGAGTTGTGTATTCTTTTATATTATAATGAATTGTGGAGTGAGGAGACAACATTTCACAAGAGTTTAAGTAATAATAAAGTAGTGGGAAAAGGCAAAGCCATACAAATCATGAAAGGGGTGAAATATTTCGAGGTGAACTAGGTGATGATGGTGATATGCAATGACACGGTATTTTAAGTGATGAA
>JARHVA010001110.1:2617500-2745000 GCA_037957365.1 Torreya grandis | reverse complement strand
AATAGAACTAAAACACAAACAACTTTATACCTCAATAAAAAAAATGAATATTTCTCTCTTGATGACTGTAGATGACCCCAAAGTGACTTTGACTTGTTTGATGTTTGACCATGGATGTTGGATTGTTTCTTTAATGCTCACAAAGTGTAGTAATGGAGTTGATGAATGCTTGATTGCATATGATAAACAAAGGTGGCAACATTATTCCAAAGGATTTTAAATATTATCAAAGATTCATTCTTAAATACATGGGAATGTACATCTCAATATATTGGGTGGAATGGAGGGTTGGCTATTATCTTTGGAGGATGAAGATCTACAGTGGAAAAATTTTCTAAGAATTATTTATTTTTAAATGATTCCAAATGAATTTTGGTGAGGGGCTCTGGGAAGCTTGGAGCTTTCTAGAATACATTAAGATTAATTAATAATTTATAGTATGTAATTAAGAGGAGAATTTGTAAGAGTGTTAGTCAGGTAGGTGAGGGTAGGTGGTGAGGAATTTTAAATTCTTTAACAATTGTGTAAGAAGATATTAAGCATGAATGAAGTGTTAATAAGAAAATTATTTGGGGGAGATGTTGTTATAAGATTAGTGTGTGATGAGTTAAATGCAAGAAGGGAGTATCAAAGTAGTGTATTATAATAAATTATAGATAATGATATAAAATTATTAATAAGAAAAATTAGTATGAGTGGTGAATTTTAGATGTACACATTTTTCCCTCTTTGAAATGGCATTGTGATTGGAAGAAGTAATGGTGGTTAAAAGAGGAAAATGGACATGTGAATTAGTAAGCTAGGATAGGTGAATTCATGTAGGGAGGAATGAGACAGATGGCTACACGAAAGAGAAAAGAGGGGTGGGGATGTGCAGATAAATTAAAAAAGGATTAACTGGAAATAAAGATGATGGATATGAAAGATGATGACAAATAACTATTGTTGACATAATCAATGAGATACAAGTTTGATAATACCACTAGAAAAGACATATGTGAGGGAGCGAAGAGGATGATGTGATGGCCTTGGATGTGCCTCAATTGAGAGAAGTAACCATAATTAAAGGATAATAAATGAATTAATAATCATTTCACATATCCCAAGCAAGGAATCATGTTAAGGAGAGCTATGAGCTTGGATCGAAGGATTGATTGAGAGGTGTCATAAGCTTTAGACATATCCCATGCAAGGATGCGGGTTGAGGAGAATTGTGAAACTTGACTTGAATGATGGATTGATGTCACAAACTTTAGATTTATCCTAGTTAAGGATGCATGCTAATGAGAGCTATGAACTTTGATTGAATGATAGATCAATTGATCAATTGATTGTAGCTCAAATATTTGATTGATTATCTAGATGAATGATGGGTGAATGATTGTGGGATTATGATGATAAATGATGATGATAGAAAGAGACCTTAATGCAAAGAATGTGATAAAAGTGTGGTCAAGCTAACCTTAGACACCCCATGTGATTAAGCATTACCTACATAGTTCGTATCGACCTTGGGCCAATGTAGTTCTCTTGATGAAGGATTTTGAGATGAGAAAGGGTGGTAACATGATGATGCCCCTGGGATCCCCAAGAAAACAAATTAGATTGATAAATAAGATGGATGTTAGATGTGTTATCTAGTGTTATATATATGACATGATGGATGATTGATGTTAGATAGATGATGGGTTAGATAATGTGGGGGTTCATGTTGATTAGTCTTGAACTATAGCTATAAATACTTCTTTTTATTGTATCACTAGGATGTGTGTGTGTGTGTGTGTGTGTGTGTGTGTGTGTGTGTGTGTGCGCACGCGCGCGCGCGCGCGTGTGTGTGTGTGTGTGTGTCTTTGTTCATTATGTGACATTTTACATCTCATTTATATGTAGTTTCTTGAGCCTTATGAGTAAAATATTATGAAACTTACATGACATTGTATGAAATTAATTATATTATTCTTATTTGTACTTTGGTTCCATTATATATATATATATATATATGGTTTCTTATTCCCATAATGCATAATGGATTTGTTGGGAATTACCCCATAACAATGAAGAACCGAAGGCTCAAAACATATATGTATTTTTAATCAATCATTCACAACTTGACATTAATCAATAATAAGGTTTAAAATTTTATAGGAAATGTCTTATAACCACTCTCTTAGAATAGATGAGTTTTTATAACAACTTACTATTCTACACATAAACTATAATCTCTTGATATCTCTATGTGATTTACATACCAAATCACTTATAACAATATTTTATTATTATTTACCTATTTATACTCACACTAAATACAAGTTCATGCTATAATTTACCTTAGCATACCCTCCCATAGTGTGAACTTATGGATGTCGGTTTCAATTGATAATGCATCCAATACAAACATGTGATTAATTATAGTGAAAGTCTTATTTTATTGAAAGGTATCTTTCAAAGATTTTTTGATGACTTATGAATAAAATTCGACAAAATATGTACAATACTCAAAAAGACAAATGACTAAATAAAATGACACAAAACAACAAAAAAAAATGACAATGAATTATTATCTGTAAATAAAATTTTAAAATAACTGACTATTTATTTTTAACATACATATATACATATACATACATACATACATATATATATATATATACACACACATACACATCACCAATTTTGTTATATATATATATATATATATATATATATATATATATATATATAACTAACTAACTATTAACAACAATAATTGATGACAAATAACATATAAAATGATAAAAACTAAAACTTTATTTAACACTTAAAATGTTTAAAACATAAAAGACTTTGACAAATTAACTCACAATGACTTATAACATTAAGCACTAATGATAATATTAACTAAACGACATCATTTTTAAAATTGACACTATAAAAACAAAAACTAAGTAAAATCTAACACGAAAGCCATGGAATTAAAACAACACATTTAAAACCATAACATATAAAAACAAAACAAAACCTAAACAATATGAACTAGATCTAATACTACCAAAAACAAAATATATAAAACTTGGACTCAATCTTAAAAAATACCTAAAACTTTTGAAACTCTATATAGACCGCAGTCATTTGTGCTCGGCTTATTGGGCGGAGGAAGGCAGCGGCCAAGCAAGGAGGAGCCCTGGTCTACAGACTAAAGGAGAAGGAGCAATGAACCAAGTTTTGAGGGAAAAACCCTTCTATGATGCCAATATCCATGGATTAATATGCGGAGCCAAATCTATATAGAATTTGAGCACATTGATGGTCCCAGATCTATAAAGCATGGAGTTTTCTGAGCCATCATGGAGATTAGGGTCGCCATATCAAGACCTTATGTGGAGTGCATATGGGAGGACAGTGCTAGGGATCTCAGAACTAGATGCTATGCTGTTGAATATACAGGAGGCTGAATAAGCTAAAGCTTGAAGGCAAACCAAGTGAAGCGAAATCATCGTTTCAAGTAGAAGAGTCGTTGGGATCTGCATGCGAGTTAGGAGTTAGCGAATTTTATCAATGTCGTGAGGAGAGGAATCCATCGCCTACGCCAAGTAGATAGTAATGGGTCATCATGGTTGGAGGATAGCTCAAATATTTTGAACTTTTGCCACTCAAAATTTAGACCTAAATACTACAGAGATTCTTCGAAAATCATAAAAGTAAATGCAGACAAGAGAAGGTACCAGGCAGTTGAAGAAGATCAAAATGTCAATGAAGAGTTCTGAGCTTGGAACAGAACTGAGAAAGGGTATAACTGATCAATGAATGCTGCCGAGGATTCTAATGTGGCCAAACAACGAAGGAGTTGGGCTGAATAAATGTGTTGACCGACAAAATATTCATGTTGTTGTTTGCAGGTCATGAGCTGTGTGAGCTCTGAATGGTTTGGCATGTGGGCTTGGTCTGTTCTAAAATGGAGCAAAACACACAGAGCTGTAAACTAACTTTTGAAGATTTAGATCATACCTTATTCCAAACCCTTGATACCAAATTCGAATCTCATAAGAGTACGCCCTGAAAATGGATCTCAAATAACTGGAACGGCTGGCAACTAGAAAACATTATAAAAATAAAGAGATATACTTTTAATAAAAATCTTACATAATGTCAAAGGAATTTGCAATGTTTTACATTGCATTACAATCAACACACAGAAGAAAGATCTATCAAATGATAAGATTTGTGGACATGGTCTACACTCCAAAAATCTTATTATGATCAAGAACTAGATTTGTAGAGAGGTCCAAAGGGGAACCTGCTCTAATACCACTGTTGGGAATTACCCCATAATAGTGAAGATCTGAAGGCTCAAAACACAAACGTGTTTTTAATCAATCATTCACAACTCGACATTAATCAATGATAAGGTTTACACTCTTATAAGGGATGTTCTATAACCACTCTCTTAAAATAGATGAGTTATTCTTGAATGATTTTTCATTATCAAAAATAATGATGTAGGGGATACCATAGTAGCAAATGATATGATTACCGATGAATTTAGAAATATGCTTACCCTTGACATAAGTGACTGGCATAGCTTCCACCCACTTGGTGAAGTACTTAGTGGCCATAATGGTGTGATTATGACCATTTGATGAGGAGGAGAACTGATCTTGCCAATGAGATCAAATTCCTGGGTGGAGAAAGGCCATGGAGTGGTTATGGGTTGCAATACATGTGATGGAAAATGAATTAGGTATCCAAGTTTCTAACATGACATGTATTTTCTAATGTATTGACAGGTGTCATGATCCATGGTTGGCAAATAATACCTGATTTACATGAGTTTTTGGCTAGCACCATCCCAATGGTTAATGTTCCCCACAAAGGCCATTATGAACCTCCTTGATTGCACTAAGTGGGCCTCATCCAAATTCAAACATCTAAATAGGGTTTCATCATATGCTCACCTATAGAGTGTGCTACTAAGAATTGTGAAATGAGAGGCTTTTTGAATGAAAGTTGTATGATGGTCTCAGTTAAGGTTTGGGGAAGTATATTATCATGAAGGTAATTATAGATATATTGATACCATGGGGAATTGGGACCAATGATGTCATATATGTGTTCTAACGCATGAGATTGATGGACTAGAATTAAAATTTGTTCAACTAGGAACTAATGTCGGTGTGTGTCTTGAGAGATCTCAAGAAAAGAACTAATTGTACCCATTGCATCTAAGGACTTTTTTATCACTTATGGAACTTGATAAAATGTGATATGCTGAAATTATGCTTTAAGACTATCAGCCATGTTCTTGAAAGGGAGAAACTTATCATCATTTTTCTATAAATCATTATTAAGATATTTGATTATAAGTTAAAAGTTGCCATTTACATGGAGATGTTAAATGTTCCATTAATGAGCAAGTTGAATCCCTACAATAATCACCTCATACTCTAAGATGTTGTTGGTATAAGGGAAGAACATTTTGTACACCTTTAGAATTATATCACCTTGAGTCATGCTAATAAGTATGTCAGATCTTGAGCCATAATTAGTGAAGGATCCAACAAAATAGAGCTTCCATATGTGTGACTCATCAGTTTCTAGAATGTATTCATCTATGAATACTATAGCCAATGGTTACGTATTAGATAAAGGGGCTTATACCAATTGATCTATCAAAACTTTTCCTTTAATTACTTTATAATTGACATACTCAATGTTGAACTCATGTAGAAGTATGACCCATTTGGCCATTCATCCTATAAGGTCTAATTTTTATAGCAAATACTTTAGAGGATTGATTTTTGTAATTAGTTTGGTTGTTTAGCATGTAATGATAGAGTTTCTAAAACGTGAAGATAACTGTTAAACATGATTTTTAAAATGGGGTATAGTTAGGTTCATATGACACTAATGCTTTACTAAGGTAATACATGGCCTGTTATTTTCCATGCTCATCATGTTGAGCCAAGAGGGATCCGAAGACACATTAGGTTGATGATTTGTAAATAAGAAATGGTTTTCCTAGATTTGGTAGTGTTAGGAATAGAAGATGTAAAATATATTAATTAAAATCATCAAAGGTTTTTTTGCATTTTGGGCTCCGGTGAAATTAAACCCTTTTCTTCAAAAGATGCATGAATAGTTGACATTTATCTACCAACTATGATATGAAGCAACAGATGTCCTAAAGCTTTCCTTGGAGATTCAAATTTTCTTGAGGTTTTATGGTAGAGGCATATAAGTAATGGATTTGACATTGGTTGGATCGACTTCAATTCTTCATTAGGAAATAATGAATCCCATAAAATTTATGGATGTGATACCAAAGGCACACTTTTTGGTATTTAACCGGATTTTGTATTCTCTTAGTCTCTCAAAAATTCTCTTGAGAGATATAAGATGTTCAACCAAGGTTCTTGACTTTCCCAAAATGTCATCGACATAATAAACGATGATGTCATGTATCATGTCATGGAATATTATAGTCATGGCTCATTGATATGTTACAAAGGTGTTTTAGTATAAAGGGCTTGAATTGGTAATATAAAGTTACCCATAGAGTGATACAATTTATCTTGTGTTTGTCCTCTTGTACAATAGGGATTTGATTATATATTGATTTTCCATCCATGAGTGAAAACATTTTATATCTAGTTATCTAGTTAACTATCATATTGATGTTTGTTAGGGTAAATTCATCTTTCAGACATCCCTTGTTGATGCCCCTAAAATTGGTACAGGTGTGGATAACACCCTATTTTTTATTGACAGGTACAATGTTTAAGATCCAATCAAAATAATCAATAAGTGAAAAAATCTTGCATCTAGGATTTTTTGTATCTCTTCTCTGATTAAGAAAGCCACCTTGGGGAGAATTTTGAAAAGTTTTTAATACATAATGTTATCATCTAGATGAACAAATAGGTGATGTACAACCAAATATGGATAGGGGCTTAGCATATCCATATAGGACCAATCAAAGATGTTGATAAATTATTTTAGAAGAATGGTTAGGATCTTTCATTCTTTAGAAGTGAGGGTTGCCCCAAGCTTAATCATCCAGGGGTTGTCTTCTATTTTAATGTTGACGTCAATTATTTGTTCAACCAATTATATTGATTGATTATACATATATGATGGAGGAGGAGGAATATGATACTCTTCATTCTACATGATATATGGAAATTTTGTGAGCAAATAATTAAACACCTTCCGTTCTTGTAGACCAAGAGAATATATTTATGGTTTGATTAGGGGTATATTTTAAGTTTTAGTGTCATGCCTAAAGGATAAGTAGAATTTACTATCTATGGCACATCAGATAAGTTTTCACCCCCATAAAATTCTTTTTTTTATAAATCATTTTTTGTTATTTTTATCCACTAGCACCTCATAGGGGTTCTCACTAAGGGACTCTATTTATTGATTGTTTAGAATTTCTTGATTGTCTTTTGATTTTTATGAGTTTTTCTATCTAAGGAATTCTAATTATTCCCAAATGTAGGAAAACATATCCAAATTAATTTCAACCCCATTCTTGTGGTCTCTGAATGGTAAATGGTCTCATATGCCCTTGAACTTTGTGATGTCTTCATCATTCTGAAAGATATCAAAAGATGGTTCTTTCTATAGGTCCCATTCAACCAGGTTGGGTAATAGAGGTCAAATTTATTGATATAAATAGATTTGTCAGTCAAGAGGTTTGTGGCTGCAAGATATTCGTGGAGACTATGAATGAACCCTATTTCAACATCTTCATCAGATAAGGATTCCTCACAAACCAAGAATGTGTTAGAAATGACATCATAAGGATCACCACCTAGTGTTTTATATTACAATTTATGATACATCCAATGTTATTTAACAAACATGGGCTCTAGAATTCCTTATTCATGAATTCCTAGTCCTTTCCTTTATAGTTCATATTATACCACAATTGATTGGCCCTCATATACTCTAGATGTTGGAAACATATTGTGAGGATTTCCTGAGATCTCCAAGAGTCATATGATCATTCAATCTATTATTTTGATGGGAGATTAAATATTTAACAATTATTGTTTTGCCAAACTGATGAGATGTTAACCAAATATCTTCATGGTGGAACACTCATAACTTTGTAAGAACACATGGAGTTATCAAACATTGAATGTGTGGTATTTGTATTTTTCACATCCTTTGGGGATGATTTTGATGTGGGAAGACATCAACATATTAAAAGAAGTGGATAGTAAATCATCGAGACGAATGTAAGACTAGACTTGTTATTCATAAGAGAACTCTTGATACTAAGATAATAAATGGTGACATGATAATGGCCCTCTAATGCTTGAAAATATTAGAAGGGTTTTGAATCACCAAGGATTGTGACTTCCATTTAAAAATTAAGGAATTTAATACACTAATGAAGGATTGATATCATAGCCTATATTTTTTTATCCATAAAAAACCCAAAAGGATGTTTTAGCGTTATTAAAAGTCTACTAAATGGGTTAGGATTTGATGTGGAATGATCCCCACCGTGATAGGAAGGTAGATGGTATCGGTTAAATTTCATTCATTGTCATTATAACATTTTATCATGATGATTTATGGTCTTAGCATGGACTCTAAATATCATAGACTCTTGATTAGATCTATGTTGCAAAGGTTGATTCTAGACCCACCATATACAAGCACTCTCTTAATTTTGTGACTTAAAATGAAGACCTCAATAGACAATGGGTTATTATTATTAGGACCAAGAGGATACATGTCTTTAGGATCAAAGGTAATATGTTGAGAGGATGGAAGATGTCCCATAAGGGCCTAAAATTGATAAGGCTCAATGATTGTCGAAACTCTTGAATCCTATAGTGTTTTGTTATGGATGTTGCAATGGATAGAAGATGATTTTAGAATATCCATAATATAAATTTGAGAGGGATTCTCCTCAATTAATTTGACAATGTCACACTTACTTTTAGGAGTAGTCAAAGGAGGTCTTGATACATTTAGATTTTGTGGTGCCCTTTGAGGTGGAGTTTAATAAAGTACCCCTAGTATATTGATTTTAGCATGGTGTGTGGTACATATGATGGTACTCTGATATTAATACTAAGTTATTTTTTGACTAAAGGGTGTTTAAGAGACCTAGCCCTTATCTTAATAGTGGTGACTTTGTGCTTATAATGATCAATGTGCCCAAAAAATGAGTCATAATAGTGAGGGGTCCTCCTCTATTCTAAATGATTAGAATGAGAGATTTGATCTTGGTCCTAAAGCGTATTTTCATATTTTTCACCATGTTTGGGGAAGGATCCTGGTATATTCCAAGTTATATATTCTTTTAATAAGATTCCTATCCTTCAACCTCTATTTATCCACAATCAATCAAATCCTAGATATAATTTCATAGTTGCATGCACCTTCAGGTGTCATGAACCTTGACTCAGTTTTAGCCACAATATTAATATTCCTTATATAACACTAGTTTTGGTTTAATTTCATCAATGGGTTTTATTTCAGGAATAATAATCATGTTAGTAGCTACATGCTTCTTCATGAAATCTCTACAGGTTCACCAAGGTTAGTGTATCATCACTTCCTAGATTCTATCTTTGGCTTGCCTCTAAGTACAATGATGCTATATTTGATTTGGGATCTAGAATGATTAAATATTTAGATGGTTTGGACATGTTTGGCATCTCGAACTCCATCACCAACCACATTTGTGTTGTTATTAAATAACTTTGGTTTTTATGTTGAGGTGTTATTTTTAATTTAATCATTCTTTGAAAATATTTTGAATACTCCCTTTTAAATAATGGATTAATAAATTTTAATACCCTTTTCAAAAATTATCATCAATGGTATTGACACAATGTAGTCGTAAATGGGGAGCCAATTATTGATTTAATTTGGCAATGAAAATAGTGGTCAATTTTTTCTCAAGGATCAAACATGGGAATATGATTGCTAAAATTCACCACCTATGTAAGAATGACAAGAAATTATCTCCATTTATTTGTTTGGAATTATATAGATCTAGTATGGTAATTTCATGTTTCACATTATAGGAAAAACATTTAACAAATTTCTCTAATAAGTGAATGAATGTTGTTACTAATCCATTTGGTAAATGCATGAAACATTCCAAATTTAGTCCTCCAAGACTAGAATGAAATAATTTGATAAGATAATTGTCACCATAGGTGACTTATTTATAAGACAATCAAAATATTCCTTGACATGTTCCCTTAGATGCCTATTCCACTTGTATTTATCAAAAGTAGGTGGTTCAAAATGAGAATGTAAGGGATCACATAACATGTCCTTATCAGCTATATAGGGGCATAAGTTTTAAAATATGTATCTCTTATTGCATGAACCTGATCTATCCTTTAGATATCATCCTTCATTTATTTCCATTCTTAGGCAAATGTGGGGTCAAAATCTAAGATTGATGATGATAGATGATGATTAGGCATATCCTAATTTTAAGTTTTGAGAGGTAGATTATTTTTATATGACCTCTTGGGAGTTTGAGATTTATAAGCATTAGGATATATCTTATATGCTAAGGATGCCACTTTTTAGGTGATTTTATTTAGACGATCAAGTAAATATTTTTTATGGTATTATTTATCTTGGTATTCTAAGGTGGACTTCCCTTTGTCAAGTTTGACATGGTTAATAATGATATATTTAGCTATAGGTTCATCTTCTTCAAAAGGATTGTGGATAGGTGTAGGCCTTTTTCATTCAAGGCATTGGATAATATGTCCTAGGTTATCATAGTTGTAATCAAGAGGAAGTATAACTCCTACCTCAATAAGTTAGATTAATAAATAATCCCTATTGTCATAGACATACTATTGTAATTCAGATTTACCTTTGTCAATATTTAACAAGTCATATTTTGGATATTGATTATGTGTATCCATATCAATAAGGTTTTCTTCATCATTACCATGACGTTGCTCACCCTGTAAAAGAGTTTCAAGGTCATTGTTGTGCCTTGATTGTCCAATCCTAAGTTGTTGATGAATGATAGGTGTCATAAATCTGATATATAGATGTGTTTGGATGGGCTTAGATGATACGATATGGTGGATATTTATTGATAATCCTATTTTGATCAAGTTTTTACTTCATATATAGTATGAAACTATGATTATGAACAATATATTCTTGAACAAATTTGAGTTTTAGATGTGAACTAATTTGATTAAGCCGAGGTTAGGGTATGATATCCCTTGATTTTACTAGTTATTGACTTGGACAATGAGATAAGACAAACTCATGATTTGAATTGGTTAAATGGATGCTAGCGGGACGAGCTGAAAATATATGTGATTTGATAGGTTGACTAGGTTTTGGTTGACCTTAACCAAAGTTAACTTGATTTGATTGGGACTAGCTCAATTAAGTGGTTTGATGGGATTTAATCAAGTTAGATAGATGATGATGGGATGATTGGATTTATCTATGAAATTTGACTCAAATATGTCTTTGATTTCAATCAAGATTAAGAGGTTTGATAATGTACAAGTGAGTAGGGTGATTTTATACAAGACTAGACTTATTAAGAGGATGTGTGAAAGAGATGAGGTAAAAGGGATGTTGTCATATTATGATAGGGTGATGATTTTGACTATTATATAGAATGAAAAAAATGATCTAGTGATGATTAAAATAATGTGTGAGTTATGTGTTAATTTTGATGAGGTACTTGTTTGGGGTAGGGAATATGTCTTCAAATAGTACATGTATAAAATCATGAAATATGTGAAGCCTACACTAGTAAATAATGTGTGTGTAATTCAACTAAAATTCCATTGATCTTCTTACATAACGTGGTGATTTTGGCCTCCTAACTCTCACTCTACATATATATGTGGTAAGTGATCTTCGAGGATGTTATTTCCCTTGCACTGATAGTTTTTTGCTGTCGAAGGGTCTTCATCTAGGTTGTACAATGCAAGATAAGGGAGTCCAAAAAATACTTTAAGGTACATGGGGCCTGAGTCCATATAATGATGCTATTTATTATTTGAGTATTGGAGAATGAAATCCTCACTTCATAAACCTTTATGGGGAAATTTTATTATCTTCACAACAACTCTCCTTGATATTTTTACTTCACAAGAAAGTGAACTTTATATTAGTGTGTGGTGATGAAATCCATGCCAAAACCTCCTAAAGACTAATGACAAGTGTATGAGGATTAATTATGAATCACATTTCCTTTAGAAAATAAATAAGGATGGAGGTTCATCAATTGTTTTTTATCCCTAAGGTTGCCCTATGGGTGCGAGGGGAGAGCATACACAACCTTAGCCTCAGGTAGAACAAGCAAAAAAAACATAAAAGGACTATGATAATATTATTAATCTTAAACACACACACACACACACACACACACACACACACACACACACACACACACACACACACACACACACACACACACACACACACACACACACACACACACACACACACACACACACACACACACACACACACACACACACACACACACACACACACACACACACAGAGAGAGTTGATTAATTTACTTAATTAAGGATGATAAAAATCTAGTATACGAGGTTTGATTTTCTATGTCTTTGATGGGTGAACCTATAAACAAGGATTAGTAGTTTGATTTTTATGTCTTGAGAGGTAACCTAAAAAAAACTATTAGAAATAAAAACCATATATTTACAAAACAAAACTACTGAATTTCTAGAATAAATTCATAAATGTGCTAAATAAAACTATTGCTTTGAAAATAATTAAATAGATAATTGAAACCATTATAGATTAGTAAAAAACTACTAAAATTATGATCAAAACCATTATAATTCAAAACAAAACTATTAGAACACAAATAATAAATTTAGATAGATAGAAAACTAAAAGGTTGAAGATATTTAAAAAACCATTGATATTAAGTGTTGAACCACTGATGTTAAGAATAAAATCATCAATATTAAAAATGAAACCACTGATATTAAGAACAAAATTGGTGATGATAAGAAAAAAACTACTAATGTCAAGAACAAAACCACTAATGTTATGAATAAAACTGTTGATGATAAGAATAAAAGTATTGTTTAACATAAACTTAGAAAAAAAAGTAGCAAGCAAAAAATGTTATACCTGATAATTTCATTGATATCCAAAATAGTTTTGCTAAAGGCTTAGAAGATTTTGATAAAAAATGCTATGTTTTCATTGAAACTTCAAAAACCTATAATACAAGATGATATCACTAAGTGATAATTTTGTTGTGAAGTTTTATGATTCCTCTATGATAGTTTTTCTTAAAGGGATGCTTTTGTTATAGTTTAGAATATGCAAATAATAGAATATCAACAAAATTATTTTTTCACTCTATTTCATATTTTTGATCAATTTTATAACACTTTTACTACAATGAAAATTTTATACTTAGAAAAAAGGTTATCAAAAATTTTGTTGAAGTTCTAAAAAAAATTGTTATTTCGTCTGAAAAAATTGTTGCTACCAAAATTGTGAAATCATTATAGATTGGGTAGATAAATAATGATGTTTTTCTGTTAAATGGACAAATTCATTTTTTTAGCTAACAGAACCATGAATTTATAGGACAATGTTTTTGACCACCTAGGCATGATAATTTCAAGTAAAAATGAAAAATTCTTGCTACTAATTTGACCTCTTAAAATCGTACAAGCAAACCCAAGCACCCTAGAAATCTTACAAGTAAAATTTAAAGGATTTCTCTCACTGTGGCTACAAAAACTATGGTTAATAAAATTGGATATAACATTTTTATATTAAAAATGGAATAATTTCCCAATGGCCTATTTATGATTCATTTGGATAATGGCCTTGACAACGAACAAACTCAAAATTACTCATCTAATCTAATCTAAACAACACCTCAGGAAAGGGCAAATGATAAAAAGGATTGAAATGTAAATATAATTTAATCACAAACAAGTTTATACCTCAATAACAAATGAACCTCTATCCCTTGAAAATTGTAGATGAGCCTAAAGTGACCTTGAGTTGCTTGATGCTTGACTATGGATGTTGGATTGATTCTTTGAAGCTCAAGAATTATAGCAATGGAATTGATGGATTTCAAATATTATCAACTATTCATTCTTAGATTCATGAGATTGTAGATCTTAATAAATAGAACAACTTGATAGGAATGGAGGTTTGGATCTCATCCTTAGAGGATGAAAATCTAGGGTGGAGGAATTCCCTATAATAATGTCTATATAAATTGTCTTTCTAAATGGCTAAAATTTTCAACCTGCATCTTATCTTTAACTAGAAAGCAAAAGTACTATAATTTTAATGAGGAATCAACTACACCAACATATTTCATGCTATTTAATTATCAAATCCCTATCTTTTGCCATCATGAACCATTATATTATAAAAATTAAACAATTATCAAATTCCCTTTCCACAAACACCCCTATCAAAAACATGTTCTTTATTTTCTCTTTATTGGGAAATAAATGCAAAAAAATTGATATGTTTCAAACTATTTAGAATGTTGGAAACCCCATCTTATTATGGTGATCGTATATTTATCTCTATTTTTCATTTTACAAAAAATACTTTTGACATATGTATGTTCTTTGTGCCACTATACAATGCATTATTTTTTTAATGCATTTCTTTCTTTGAAAGTAAACCTAATAGGCAATGTCATAAAAACATACTGACTATTGCAAATTGGAAATCATACAATGTACAGATGGGTTTTATCTATGATGAATATGGAATTAAAGGTAATGAGTTCACTATCCAATATATTTTAGATTTATTAGATGTCCACATTTGTCTATGCTTGTTGACCAATCAACAAATAGTCAAAACCTATAATGATTGTGCTCAATCATAAGCCTTAGATAACATCATTTTTAAAAACAAATAAAAATCATGTACATTGTGAATCTTTATCTATGAAGTACTGAAGTGAGGGCATGTGTTATTGGTTGTTGTTCTAAAACATTATAGAAACGAAACAAAATATCCTTACATAAAATAAAGAATATTGCACATGAAATAAAAGTAAGACATTCAATATAAAACATTGATAATAGATAATGATATGAAGCTAAAATTTGACACTTGTGGTTTTACTACATTGGCATTACCACATGTTGGTACTAACTCTTTAAATTAATTGAAGAACATGGTGCATAATTAAAAAAGTAAGGAAATTTATCAACAACAAAAGCAATACAAATATTTTAAAAAAATAAAAATACACGCATACATGTTTGTGATGTTTTCAATCCAATTACACTTCAAGCATAATATGAAGCATTTTAATATGTCTGAAAAAAAAGCATGTAAATAATTAATGGTAAGTTTTAAAGCCACTCAAATAAAAAAAATGTGTTTAAACTATAATCAAGCATTAAGAGATGGGAATATTCCTACATTTGAAACATCCATTAATATTATATTGAATAAATGATTGAAATTTGTTGGCATGTTATCACATCTTGAAGAAAGTTTTGTTTTGTTTTGAATTGCATTTCCTCAAATAAGATACTTAGGATACAACATGCCATAAATTATTTTGATAGGGTCAATTATCAATGTCCTATCAAGTGTTGATAGAATTTAGAAAGTTATGTCTTGATCCATAGATAAAAAATAACAATTAAAATAGCTTTAAACAGATGATTGGAATATAAAATTTCATATCAAATAAGAAGAGTTTGTTCTAAACTTATTATGAAGGCATTGCAAAAACTATGTGTAGAGAGATTCTACATCTCTCATAATGTGAAAGTTAAGATTGATTGGAAACCATTTATATTATAAAATGTTATTGATAATGTAAATACTAGTGGCATATGTAGTGAATCTAAAAGTTATGGTGATAGTGAAAATAATGTCTCTTATAACACAGATGAAAATAGGTCCAGCGATAGTTATGAATTAGGAAATGTCAATTAAAAGGAAGAAATATTTTTCCTAGAGATGTCAAATATAAGTCAAATATATAAAAGTTGCTTAAATCATAAATTAGATATGTCGATTTCAAAAAAATTACATTTCAGCTGATTACATGTAAGGTCTTTAAAAAATGTCTTTTACAATGATATGTCAATTAGGGCCTCTAATATTTTTCTTGACTTTCACAAGTGCTAAACATTCTTATAAACCATTAACAAATGCATTGAAATAATTATATCGAAAACGTTACAAAAATTCAATTTCATAATTAAATGAAATGGGTAAGGCAAATGACATTTATTTTCTTATGAGAATAGATCTAATGACTTTTACACATTACTATAGACGTCATATCAATTCACTTAAATAAATGCATCATGTGAAGACAAATTATTTCTAGGCAAAATCTCCTATTATTTTTGTGTAAAAAAATTTCAACATAGAGGAAATAATTATGACCATTAGGTGGTATGGATCGAAGATTCATCAGCATATGGTAAAAAATAAAATTCAAAAATTATATATTTTATAGACATACATAAGTTATAATACTGATTTTCTAGAAAAATAACTTGGAAAAATTACATATTCATCATCATACCAATAGTTATATATAAAATAAAGAAAAAAAATGTAGATACAATTTTCCACAATTCCTAATGAAACAAAAAAAAAAATGAACCATGCAAAATAGGAAATGAATATTCATATATGATATAAAATCAAATTTACATGTTGTTAGGCACAAAATAATATAATGTCTAGATAATTTTGATACTTATTCATGATCTACAAATAGATGAGTGTTGATACATAACAAAAATTAAAAACACAATTGGATAAACCCAATTTTTCTTGAACACAAGTTGTCATAGGTTTGGAATAATAATTTCATAAAAATCATGTGATACTTATGGCAAGCCAATGCAGATGAATAGTTTATTTTAAATTCATGTGTTGTAGAAACATATTGTGGTTTATATATGACAAAAGTAAATCCAAAAATTACACATGCTTTTAAAAATATATGAAAACATGTGTAAACTAACATAGACACTATTCAGATGTTGTATAGACTAAGAAATGTAATGCTAAATTATCAACAAATATCTATACAATACATTATTCACTTAATGTTGTCATTATCATTAAATCATTGCTTAAGAACGTGTATCTTTATAAATACAACATCACTTCATGAATGGACTCTTATTTTTAAACCTCTAATTATTTTGAGGCAAAGACAAGATGAATCCAAAAATATTATATGTTAATAGATTATAGACTATTATGTTATATGGCCTACGATAATCGATCATATCTGTTTAGCCAAATTTATTTCTCAGCATGAAAAAAATAGAATTCTATTTAAGACAAAAAACTAAATGTAATACATTTTATTAATTACAATAAACATATTGACCCTAAAAACTACTGTCGTGAATGATTATCATTATATGTTCCATTCAAAAATAATGAAACCACTTTGAAGAAAAGTATTGAAACATAGAAATCTGCATTTAATGTGTAAAAAAAAACTAAATGAGGAAAAGATCAACTACGACATCAGTCATATGTAGGGGGACTATTAGTGTAGGTTTTTATTCCATTTAATGGTTTTTTTCCACACATGTTTAGTTTAGCTTGATTAAGTGTCTTTTAGGTCATTGTGAAAGATTATCCCACATTCATGAGGAAGTGAGGACATGTCTATCTTTCACATATATAATCCTTCCTAAAAAATTTATGGCTAATGATGTTAATGTTAATATTATTATATTTTGATTGTTGAGTAATTACTTCTTCTAGTTCATGTTTGATTTCACTATTACACATAGGTAATCACATCATGTATTCAACTCTATTCAGTAGATCCTCAATTGTTGCCCACTTTGACATTGTATTAGAGATTTTTTGGTAGGTGAATGTTATTATTATTGTTTTGAAATCTTGATTTTTCATCATGTATGTAATAATCCTTCCACTTGTTGACCTAACATATTGTAAATTCATCATCCCTTATATTTTTCTCTTCTTATTGGATCCTCAGTGGATTTAGATTCATAAAAAGAACAAGGGAGAAGGTGTCACTTACTTATAAGATATCATTTGGTAGGTTTTCATGCAAAATAGATTACATCATCATATATATAATGTATCAAAACCCTAAGATCGATTATAAACATAACTTAGTTTTATAATAGTCAATTTTTACCTTCTTAGAGGGTTTCAATGCTTTTATAGAAATTTCAGGTAAATTTTTACAATCTATAGTTTTAAAATAAAAATCCTTTCTAGTTTTTTGGAGATCTTTAGTGGGTCTTTGGTCAATTTTAAAGAGGTGGATAAATATAGTTTTTTTAATAAAATTAGGGTTTTCAAACTTGTATTCACTATGTGAATCATTGACATCTCTGACACATGAAATGATGCCTCCAAACCTAGACATACCAAAAACCCAACAACTGTAAGTATAGGATGCATCCTTGATGAGAAATCCTGACATCAAGACTTTTAACTATGGGAGCAATTGGTTTTCTGAGCATCAAGACTTTTGACTACAAGAGCAATCAAAATTTTTAGCATCAATAATTTTGACTATGAGAGCAGTTAGAAGCCTTGACACATGCATGGAGGGACTACATTCATAATGCATATCCTTGTTGAAAGAAATTTCCAACATCTTGGCATCAACTTTGGGGTTTCTGTGTAATTTAAAACCCCAATGTAATAGGGTCCTGCAACCCTGGCATTAGAGATTTCAAGTATAGGAGTAGTTAAAAACCCTATCAAGTGTGTAACCTCCCCCATTTATCAATGTGAACATAGGTTAGTTTCCAATTGAATATAAACCCATGTGTTAGATATAAGTCAACATTGGTTGGTGAATGACAAGGCATCCCTACCAACCCATTTGACCATAATTTACACATGTGGATTTGTAAATAAATGACCTCATAAATCAACCTAAATAGCCAAATAACCACATAATCATGGTGAATAATACAAGTGTAGTTAGAACCTAAAGTGAAAAATATACACTAACAGTAAGATCCACATTTTCATTTCCTTGGGTAGTAATTATAAATTATGTTGACATCCTCATAAACATAAATGGTTTCCATAAAGAGATGTCCTTAGTATTTATTTAGAGCAATGACCACATGTTGAGTGTCATCCTCAAAGATGATATAATGCTTATTGAAACATAAGTCAACTTTATTGACATAGCACCAAGTTTGACCTAAGAGAGCAGGGAAGTCATCATATTTAGCAAGCTTGATCACTTTAAAATCACCCTTGGATGTGACACATAAGATATTGGCAGTGGCATCTTTAATAATGCATATGGGTAGTGCACAAGTCTTATTGGCCATGAAAAAATCATGTGGGGAGGGATGCAAAGTTTTGATCCCCATATTTTTACATACATATTTCATTAAAACATTAACCTATGTGTCAATGTCCACTATGGCATCACATATCATCAAGCCATCAATGGATGCATTGATAAGGTCCTCTTTATCACATTTTGGATTTGGTTGAATATGGGTCTCTTATCATCGCACATAATTTCAACAATGATCCTCCAAAGGCTTTATCATTTGTTATCTTAACCAATTATTTATGAGGGGAATGATGTCTTCTCTAAGGAATAATTTTCATAGATATCGAAAATCTTCATGCCCTAAGGTTGTGGGTGATATATCTCTTTACATTTCAACATCCATGGTAGCACCCTTGTCCTTCAAGAACTCCATTTCACCTTCTAACTCCCATATTAAGGCCACCATGTCATTCAACACTTCTTTCTGACATTGAGCATATAGATAGTGTTACACACAAGGTTCTTCGTGTTGAACATTTAAGTAGGTGGATTTAAAATTAGTTGGGAATGAGCACCACTCTGAGTACTAATATTTACCTTAGATCCAGCTAGTGGAGAGGTAGGTCACACTCTATACTAATCATTTGGAGTTTTTACAACATGTATCATCCCAGTGTCCATCTCAATCCATTATTTGGTGATGGAAGCATATAAGTCTATACATTATTTTAGTCGATGTTCATTTTTGAAAAAGGCATGGGTTGGTTAGACCATGCAATCACACTGGTAGTGATCTAGAGATCTACTTATAACATGTATTTGGTGGAAAATGACCACCACATCATCTATTACCATACCCTTAACCTCTAAAATATTGACCTCCACTAGCCTCATGTGTGTTAGCTATATAAATTTGGCAAGTACCTCACATGTGTGATTCATGAATCTCATTGATGACCTAACAGTCATTAGTATCATCTGTATATGCATCACATATTTTATAGTATAGTGACACTTTAGATTAGGTGGAATGTTGAAGCAAGGGACAACTGTTTACATCATGATATTATTTATAGATCTCATAGGAGTATTTTAGAATATAACAAACATTCCTCTATGGATAGTTATTCTTATTATTACCCTCTACTTCATAATTAACACACCACCAACCACTGTATGTGTCATATGCATTATTGGCCATGAGATTATCTAGTTGAGAATCCATAGAAATAAATTGAACCTCCATAAAGGGTATGATCCCTATATCTATTTTTCTTATGGATTCAACACGAATGGTGACTTATAGTGCCTCATGAGGATAATGAAGGTCTTTTGGAATAGGGCTCGTCAAAAAAGAAGTAATAACCCTCCCATAAACCATTGAACATGTTGTGTGGGATTGATCTCAAATGATAGATTTGAAATAATCATTTTGAAATGTGCATCCTATGTGCACACACTCTTAGTGATCTCTTTATTAATATCTTTCAAGAAAGCAATACTTTTCTGCTCAAACTCAGGGATATCAAATTCTTAATGAAAAATGTTCTTTAAAAATTCATAATTTATAATAGCTTTTTGAGGAACAAAATTTAGATACCATTTTTACACACTATCTAATAAAATAATGGAAAATTGAGATACCTTTCACAAAATGAATTCACACTTTTAAAACTCAACTGTATTTTTGAAACCTCAATATTTAAGTAAATAAAGCATCATCTCATAGTAGACTATAGGTACATTGGGTCATTGCAGTGGACCCTATCATGGAGATCCTCTAGTTACTCTTGAACCTTGTGGTGGAAGTCCACTAACTCCTCTCAAGATACCTCCTTATCCTTTTATATCCCTAGTGGAACCACCACTGGTATTGTCTCCTACACCTCCTATAGTAATAGGTGCACCAAAAATATTGGGCATTGAGGGAGGTTGATTGGTTATTGTTGGGCCTATATTTTTCCCACTACTTACATTTAATCCACCTTGAATTCCAAGGTGAGCCATTGAAGTATCACTTATAATGGAAAGGTAAAGGTTAACGCTAAATTATTATTTTGAACTTTTACTCCTAGATATTTCTCTACAAACTTAGCCATATATTCAAATTTAGATTCCACACTATCATAATTCTAATTTATTATAAGAATTACATCAAACTCAAATGTATGAGCATGTATTATGATGGAGGAATTGGTCCTATTTGGATTGGTTTCCATTATCACCAATGTTTATCTTACTTATTTTGTGCATGCTTATATTAGTCATGGGCATAGACTTGTGGTTAAAGAGTACTCACTCTGCCTTTCTTCCCTCCTTTGGATTCTTGTGACACTTCTAATATCCTTATGTTTGACCTTTGGATCACTTCCTCTCATAGCCTTATGTCTAACCTCATCATAATTATATTTCCATAGTTATCACTGAATGAATTCCTTGCTAAGCTAACAATCCGAAACTAATGTATAACCTTCCATTTTTCCACCAGTCACATTTATCACGCAGAAGATAGTTTAGTCATCCATGTGGAAATTCCCAAGCCTAGAATCAACCATATTTTTCTTTATTTATAAATTAAATTTATTGAGACACCTCCCACATGGTTCCCTTGTGAAGTTGATCTATGCTTCTTCTGGAAAATAATATGTAGAGACAACATGTTCCCAAACGTAGCTTTCAAGTTCTCCTTTCCACCACATGTCTACTACATGTGTCCAAGTAGCTTTCAACATCACTAAGGCTATCTAATGCTCTACTGATTAAGGAGTCTTTCATCTGTAATTTATTTAATAGTCTTACACATATGCCAAAATCCAAACATAGAAGTAAATGGGTAATTTTACAAAGAATGTTGTATATAGGGAATCATATAGATGATACTCTACTTGTGTGTACATATAAACTCTCAGTTCAATATATTTAAGTGCAAATTTATTATATTATACCAACCCAAAGCTCAATGTTTTCTAAATATAACCACTCAAACATATTTCTACCATCATGCTAATAAGTGTAACGAATCCTAGAAGAAAAACCAAAATGTTGGGGTTCTTTTATCTTTAGCTTCACTATACTAAGTATTAGTCACATGCCTAAAAAAAGAAAAAACTAATGAGCTATCATATCTGCATATCATAAAATTAGTGACCTCATGCACTCACCTGAGGCACACAACCTAGAATAGTTCCCATTGATTTTGTAATGTCCTGGTGGATAGATATCTCTATCTATACTTGTATGCCTAGGTTACCATATTTAGTCATTATTAAGACTTGGATGCTTAGGTTACCATATCTATACTTGGATGCTTAGGTTACCATATCTATGTTTGGATGCTTAGGTTACCATTGATGTGTTCCTACCATATGAAGTGTTTGAAGGTGATCTAAGGAATATCAAAGAGTACCATGTGCTAAGTAGGCCTAATGGGATTAAGTCTCCATGAGACCTAAATGAGAGATAAGGCCTAATTGAAGTGGGTCAGACCTAAAGGGACTCAAATCACATTTGATCCATATCTATGAGATTTATTAATATCTATTCCATGTCTGACCTAAGAAGATAAGAATGTTTGGCCAACTAAGAAGGATATGATCAAGTGACTTGCATAAGTACAAAACAGTTTTAGGCCTATTTATGTGAGTAAGAGAGAAGCATGTGTGAAATTGAATAAAATATCACAAAGAGGAGTAGGAAGAGGTCATGTGGACCATATAGGAATTTAGAGGATCATTTATGAATCTTTGATAGAGGTTTTTCATATGAGTGCTAAGGTCATATGACCTAATCAAGTCAACAAGAGGGTTAGTTGAACAAAGAAGGCTATAGGCCAGTTTGAGAGGGATAGAAGTGTACGAAGAGCTAAGGAAGAAGATCATCATATATTGTATAAGAATCAAACTATTCAAAAGGTGATCAAGTTTTTCAAGTGGTTTATTTAGTGTTGAGTCATCTAGGGGGTTGGTGCCTCCTTGCAAGTTGATTTTTTTAAAAGCCTAGTTGAGTTGGTGCTTAGCTAGTTGGGGTTGGTGCTCCATATAATGTGATTGCTTCACTAAAGTTGGTGTTTTTCTTATAGTAATATAGTCCAATTTTATCATCAATGAGTTTTCTTCCATTTGAGGGTTTTTCACATATATGTTATGTTCATGTGTTTTATGCTCTTGCTCTTGTGGATTGGTGCTTAGCTTGCTAAGATGTACATTCTTATTTAAATGATATATGTATGCTTAAATAAATTTTTCAAATACTAATTCATCGCCCCCCTCTCAATCATTTATCTTTCAACTTCTAGTGCCTTGACCCCAAAATACCACTGTGTGATTAGTCTTTATAACTCCTACTTACTTCACTATTGGTTCTTGTATTTTATCCAATCATGATACCATTTAAAATATTTTCCCCCTTGTATAAATTTTTATATCCTCCCCAATCTCATGAGTCAAATAACATTCTCCTAGAGTCAAGATTATTTTTAGGTCACGATTTAGTTTATCAAAGTGTCCTAAAACCCCAATTAAAGTCTCTCTAGCCTACCTAGACCTTTATCCCCCTTTTATTCCTACTAGGGAGCCCCTTACACATTTTGACATGGTTATCAATTCAGAATTTCCCACCACTTTCTTCCATTTATCCCTCTTCATTTATCCTAGAGGATGCAAATCAGGGTGTCATTTTCCATGGTCTTCCCCACCTCAACTTGCAACCATTATCATTTATAGTCAATATCCATAAATAAATAAATAAACATATTGGAAAGAATTTTTAAAGTGGTAGATGCCATCAAAATTCCAACGGTGGATATTTTAAGAACACCACTTTTTGTAATTGTTCAAAATTCTTAAGAAACATACTAATTTTCAATAGGCTATGATTTTTTTAAAAATTGAAAATATATCATACATAATATAAGACAAATAGAATATACATCAAATGTAATATATAGTTAATGAGCTATCATCTAACCTCAATAAAGTATTAAAACTATTTTTTTACCTATTAAACTCTTATTTTAAGTCCATAAATAATAGCATAGCACCAAAAATGATGTTTTGGATTGTGTCATTGTAAAAAAAGGAGTTTGAGAATTAAGAAAAAGAATCTCTTGATCAATCATTAGGATTATAATTCAAATTTGGTTGATATTCATGACAAACATCACCAACTTGATCATTTACATCATCATCATGATCATTTTAAAATAAATGTTCCACCATATTTTAAATTCCAATGCTCTCTTCTACTACTAAATGAAATTTATATGAATAAATTTGTTTATTTGGTCACTTCAAAAAATTTAATAAATAGTTTTAATAAGAACTTTATTTACCCTTGTGATGTCATCAGGATGTATTTCATCTTCAAGATGACATTAAGGGAATATGTACATTGCGTTTTTGTTGGTTGAGGTCAATGTTGAACATCAAAGTCACTATATAAATATGATGTATTATATAATTTTATATTGAATTAATAGTGGTAAAATATCTATACACATCAATATTATAATGGATTCATTTAAAAATAACATATAGAAAAATCTATTACCTAAATAAACTACTATTTGGTGTAAAAGGAGCTCTACCAATGTGTCCTAATTTACACAAAATTTTATAACAATTTAGCTATCCAAATTTGTAAGTTTTTTTTTTTTAAAAAAATGGTTCTAAAAAAATGTGACAAAAACAAATTCCTTGCTTGCTACCTTTTTTTTCTTAAAATTTCAAAACTCTTATTTATTACTGAAATTGAATACAATCATAACAATGGTAAAATAATTTTGTGACGTGCCCTATTATTGTATTATGCAGATATGAAAATCAATTTTCTGTTACTTATTTTTCTCTAGTGGCTCAAATGTGGCACCAAAATTAGTACCAACTTTGAGCCACATTATGCACTAAGTTAACATAACACATGGAAAACTAAATGAAAAAAAGATTAAATTGACTCAATTTATGCATAAAATTATACTTCATATAGTAGGTTCTCTAAATAAAAAAATTATCATTACCAATCAAAGAGTACATTTTTTTAATAATGATACTCAAACCCTAACACCATCGATCTCATGAATGTTACTAAATTGTTTATGTATATATTAAATTTTGTTTATCAAATATATTAATATAATTATGAAAAAGGTTTATCATGTTAAATATATGTTAATCTCCCTACCCTCTAAACATAAATGTCATATACTTTTAACAAAATAGAAAAGATTTAAAATATTATAACCTAAATACATACTACTCTATTGTAAGCATGCTTATGCTCATTGTTAATAATTAAATGGGATGTCAACCATCACCGATTCTAAATTCTAAATAGATTTAATGTTGATTAACACTAAAACAACAAACTTCTCCAAAAATTGATCGAAATTCAAAGCGTATAAAATTAGACTTAAATTTTGACACTCATGATTTTTATGTAATAATAAACCAGAATTATCTACACTAAAAATGATTATAAAAATTAAACACTAAATCACCACTTTATTTGTGAGATTTACAACCATTCTCTTTGTTTGAAAGCTTCATTTTTAGATGAGGATGACACGTATTTTCATGGAGATGAAGACGTAAGTTTTTCCTCCAACACCTCTAATCTGATGTCACTCATCATCTCATAAAATACAACCAACTCTGATAGTTGTTGAGTAGACATTGATTCCATTATTTTCTCCTCATTTATCTTTTCCCTTTTCATATATGAAGCTGAGTTTCTGACAGTAGATCCTATTTTCTCTAACCTTTTGTCCTCTTCTCTATCTAGGGTTCTCATGCTTAGTCTAAAATAGTGGCGAATTCACCTTTCAAATATTAGATTAGCAAAATAATTACAAATCTAAATTTTTCCTTGAATTTTTTACTTTCAAAGGCTATACATAGGATGTACAAATACACTTATGGCTGATTTTCTCACCTATTGGCTCTGCTGATGATTTTAATTGCATGTAAGTGCTAGATCTACAACTAAAGAACTTCAACCACCATCATATAGATTATTGGTCCAAAAAATAAGAAAATATTAAAAAAAATAATGCTTAAAGAAGCATTTTTAGCCCATTTTAAGACTCCCAATTAGATCTATGACATGGAAATAGGCTTAAAATATGAAAAATGTACAAATCTAAAATCTCAAGGCTCTAAGAGACGAAACAATAAAACAACTTACTTCTATTGAAGGAGAAGCTTAAAAAATTATCATGAACATATCAAGGCTTGAAAAATAGATGGATCTAGGCTTGACCACAAGCCAAAAAACCCGATCTATGATCTTGCCACTTGATCACTCCTCAATCAACTCTAATACCATGAAAGAACAAGAAATATGATTACATACAAATACCAGATCTAGATGTGATATCAATAGAAAATAAATTCACCATGAATATATTAAAGTAAATTTGAACACACCATAACAGACATATATCATGAGAAAACCTCATGAAGAGTTGAAAAACCCATCAAGCAACATTTATTTTAGTGCGCCCTATAAAAAATCTATAGAGGTTCATAGATGAATTAGATTCATAATGATGGTGAATCAGTTTAAAAAGTGTATAGATGAATAGGTGAATCATGGAATGTCAGAATGTAAGTGATGTAGACAAACACCAAAAGTATGTAGATAGACACTTTCACAACACAATTGAACACCAACATGTAACATAGTGTACAGGGATGCTTGTATCTTTCAAGATAATGACAGATGGTGTGGGCAGATGTCATTAATATGTAGATTATCATCTATAGAATATAGATGGATGCTACCTACATATTGATGAATACTAAAAGTGAAAAAAAGTGGTTATGCATGTTATACTAGTTACTTTATTTTATAAATTATTAGCCCTAATTTAATGGATAATGTAATGAGAAATAATTTTTAAATTGATAAGTTTTAAATAAGAATAATAATAAATTTATATAATTATAATTATAGTTTAATTATATGTTTTTACCCCACACCATGCATTGGGGTTTTTGACACATCCTAGCCAAATGTTCACATCATGTCAGTGAATTATGACATGATATGATTTATTTATAGGAAGTATAGAGTAATATTAACACAATGTGCAACTAATCATAATGTGACCATGCGAAGATCACATGTTAAGCTGAGTGTTTATAGTACCTCTCTATTAGGAGAGGTTTCTTCACCATACATATTGGATAATTATTCCCCATGCATAAATTATACTAATGACAGGCATCGATAGATCATAGGCATCTATCAATAGTTTGTATGGATTCATTGTTAAGGACATCTACCTGATTGGTCATTGATGACCACTGATAGATCATGAACATCCATAGGAATATGCCCATAATATGCTGATGGACACCCTCAATATGCCATATGTCAATAATCTATGGGTGGTTGTCTACTCATCATGTGTTATCATTGCATATTTATGGGTGATCGTAGGCATATCATGGTTGCACGCCCATAATATGCAAGTGGGCACCCACAATATACCAATTGACATCTATAATATGTTGACAGGTGCCCACAATCTGTCGATAACACCCATAATATACCAGCTAGTAGATACCATCAGACTATAGTCATCCACCTATTTCCTTTAGCGTTATGGGCATCTATTAACAGCATGTGAGCATCCATCAGTAAGCTACAGACATTTATTGGTAGACATCCTATATGCACCTACTTGGTGTCTTCAATCATATGCTAATATCCTTCTGGCATCCTCTTGTAGGTTTTTGGCATTGATTTATAAAGTTTACATAATGCACATAATTAGTTTATTATGCAGACTACCAGTGTCCACTCGATTGTATATAAAAAAATCACTAAGATTAGCTTTTAAGGTATAGGCGAACTATATTTATATGATTAAATTTATATTCAAATGTAGGTGAACCTCTCCTCAAAATTAACTTTGACTTCAAAAATTTAGGTGATTACAGACTACCAGCCTTTCCATAAAAGTCATCAAATGTCAAATTCAAAAAATGCAATATTCACAGATTAAGAAAGGTTCACCAATGAAAAAACCATACCACCAAGATTGCTCATTATTTTAAAAATAAAATGTACCAAATACAGGATTTCTCTTCTTTCTCTTATCTCTTTTTTCATTACATCTTATAATATAAACTCTTCATTATATAGGCAAGGTGATTTAACCGTTATTATGTGACCTTTTCCAATCACCACATTAATCGATTCTCCAAAGTTCATTTAAAATATTTTATTATTTATTTACATGAGGATAAAATCATGATAAATAATAAAATATATTATTATTTAATAAATATAATTTAATATATTAAGGGTACATAAATAACACCACTTAACCATTAATTGTTTCAAAAAGTAAAAACTATGATAGAGAAGGTCAACATATTGGTCTGCATGACAAACAATTTCCATTAGAGATTATGATATATTTATTTGATATTGTTCTAAAGATATTATAAGATCATGTTCATCCACTATAATATCTTGAATATGTTTAATCAAGTGTCATAAGTTCATGTTTCTTTGACTGTGTTTTGAGGCTAATTGGTAGTTCTAAGTGCGCTACTTGTAGAGATGAGTGCAAGCCTGTATTTCCAAAGTTGAAGCATCTGATAAATTTTATGATGACCCTGAGGTCATGAGGTTTTTGGATATGTTGTGTTTTTTCATGGTTTTTTTTTTTAAATTATACTATTACTTCAGTTATTTAAGATGTACTTTTTGAGTATGCATAGGGCTAATACGAATAATACTAATGGTGTGCTTGAATTAGTGGTTTGAGATAAAAAGTGTTATGGACCAAATTTTATCCTAGATGTGATCTATTTGAAATGGAATATGATGTGTTCCTATCATATGAAGTTTTTAAAGGTGTTCTAAGGAAGATTAAAGAGTAACATGTGCTAAGTAGGCTTAATGGGTTAAGTCTCCATGAGACCTAAAGGAGAGATAAGGCCTAATTGAAGTGGGTAAGACCTAAAGGGACTCAAATAATATTTGATCTATGTCTACGAGATGTCTTAAGATCCATTCCATGTCTTATTTAAGAAGATAAGATTCTTTGGCTAACTAAGAAGGACATGATAAAATGACTTGTATAAGAACAAGGTAGTTTTAGGCCTATTTGTGCAAGTAAGAGAGAAGTATGTGTGAAAGTGAATAAAATATCACAAAGAGGAACATGAGGAGGTCATGTGGACCATCAGAGGAATTTATAAGATCAATGATGAAGATTTGATAGAGGTTTTCAATATGAGTAATAAGGTCATATGACCTAATCAAGTCAAGAAGAGGGCTAGTTGAGTAAAGAAGGCTATAGGCCAGTTTGAGAGGGATAGAAGTGTATGAAGAGATGTGGATGAAGATCATCATTTGTATGATAAACAAGGTATTTTGAAGGTGATCAAGTGTTTCAGGTGTCTAATTTGGTGTTGAGTCATCTAGGGGGTTAGATCCTCATTACAAGTTGGTTCTTCTTAAAACCTAGTTGAGTTGGTGCTTAGCTAGATAGGGTTGGTATTCCATGTGAAGTGGGTGCTTCACTAAAGTTGGTGTTTATCTTATAAGACTATAGTTCATTTGCATCATCAGTGGTTTTTCTTCCCCTTGAGGATTTTCCACATATATATTGTGTTCATGTGTTTCATGCTCTTATGGATTGTTGTTTAAGCTTGCTAAGATATACATTCTTGTTTAAATGATTTATGAATGCTTAAGTGAAGTTTTTTAAATAATGGTTTTGAAGACTATTTCATCCCCCCTTTCTTAGTCATTCATTTCGTGCCTCGACCCCAAAATACCACTATCTAATTAGTCTTTACAACTCCTACTTGCTTCACTATTGGTTTTTTTATTTTATACAATCATGATGCCACTTTTTAAAAATATTTTCCACCTTGCACACCTTTATCTCTTTTCCCCAATACCATCGATCAAATAAAATTCCCACCAGATTCAAGATGATTTTTTAGGTCACTATTTAATTTATCAAAGTGTCTTGAAACCGCAATCAAAGTCTTTCTGGCCTACCCAAACCTTTATCCCCCTATCATTAGAATGTATTTCATCTTCAAAATGACATTAAGGGAAGATGTTCTTTGTCTTTTTTTGTTGGTTGAGGCCGAAGTTGAATATCAAAGTCACTATATAAATATGATGTGTTATATAATTTTATATTGAATTAATAGAGGCAACATATCTATACACATCAACATTATGATGGCTTCATTTGAAAATAACATATGAAAAAAACTATTACCTGGAAAAACTACTATTTGGTGGAAAAGGAGCCCTACCAATGTGTCCTCTTTTACATCAAAATTATATGTCTATTTAACTATCCAAATTGGTAAGTTTTAGAAAAAATAAGTTTTGGTTCTAAAAAAAATGTGACAAAAACGAATTCCTTACCTTATGTTCTAAAGTCTAACCTACTACCTTTTTTTTATAAATTTCAAAACTTTTATTTATTACTAAAATTGAATACAATCATAACAATGGTAAAATAATTTCGGAATATACCTTAGTATTATATTATGCAAGTCGTTTTTACGTTTTCTCTTTCACTCGTAGTATGGGGTAGAAGTGGACTTTAATACAACTAATATTTAAACTAATTAAATAGTCTTGAGTCATTTTTGAGACTATTCAAATAAATTATAGATTATAATCTCGTATGTTTCATAATGATCTTTAATGATTTAAATGTGGCCCTAAAATTAATGCCAAACTAGGTTAACATCACACATTGAAAACACATGAAAAACTAAGACTCAATTGACTCAATTTAGGGTGAAAATTATACTTCATATAGTAGGTTCTCTAAATAAAAAATAAAATAAAAATATTCACGGAGCGGACGACGTAAGCTTTTCCTCCAACACCTCTGATCCGACGTCACTCATCGTCTCATGGATTCCATTATTGTTAGGGCCGCCTCTTTTTTCTCCTCGTTCATCGCCTTTTTCATATACGAAGCCGAGTTTCTGACAGGAGCTCCTATTTGCTTCAACCTCTTCTCCTCTTTTCTATCCAGGGCTCTCACGCTTAGTCTCCTGTTCATCTGTTTTTAACAGTATAAACATAATATTCAGAAAAAGAAAAAATGGGAGCACTGTGTTATGATACTATTACCTTCAGTAATAACGATGCAGGATGTAGTGAGTTGTTATCTTGAGCATCCTCGCTCTTGTGTGTGTTGGCATCATCATCGTCTATCAACGTGGCTACAGAAAATCTCCTTACAATTCTTTTCTTTTTCTTTTCCAATTCTTCGTGGCAGGACAGCATCGTAATTTTCCGATACGCAATCACGGCCTTCACAAATTCCTGAAAATACATAACCAATTTAGTATTTAGAAACAATCCGTGATGAAACACTGAAAACTAGTTAACTGATAAACCCTAGGGCATCCCGGGTAGTCAAAGACGGATTCAGAAACAATCTCTGTATCATGTTGATCCTGGTCAAAATGCATGCGTTCTGGGTGGAACTGCAGGCCCATCACGAATTTTCCTTTCTCTGGATTGTAAGCATTCGGATAATAAAAGGCTTCCACTAAACCATCGGGGGCATAGGCCATCGCTTTGAATCTCTCTTGGAGTTTCTTTATCTCCTGGAAGGAAATCAGAGACAAATTGTAGGTGGATAGGATAAAATGCACCAAAGCCAAAAAATAATCATGAACATACCCCATATATATACACCTGATGATGATAGCTATTAACCATAATATCCAGATTGTCTCCTTTGAATGAATCCTGAAACCATAAGTGAAGTGGAGTATCGGCCCCCACTCTGAGAGGGTGCCTGTGCTCATCGTACTCATCATAGTTTATGTGTTTAACAGCACAGCCTGATTTCTTGCACAGCTCCTTCTCTACATCCTACAATACAGCGGATTTTTTTAGAGTTTAAAGAAGAGTTAGTCTAATGAAGCTCGAAATGAAAGTATATAAGACGAAATTACCTGATATAAGGCTCCGCAAAAGGCTACATTGAGTATCTGAGATCCTCTGCAAATACCCAAATATGGTATGTTTCATTCGAGACAACGTCGGGTAAGCTGCAGTTCAATGGAATCTTTTGTTCTATCTATGGCAGTGTCGCTGCTATGCAATCTTTGTATTTTGTCTAGTTCTTCGCGGGACAAATCACTGTCATCGTCGTTGTCGTAAAGTGACGGGTCGACGTCCTCCCCTTCACAAAGAAGAACTCCATGAATAGGCTCAAAACTGTGCAGCATGTGTTGTACGCCTGAGACTCTTGGGACAATTATTGGAACTGCCCCGTACTTTACTATCAAATCTAGGTGATATTCACCTGCACATATATTTTGATATTATTAGGACTTCAATAGTTTCCATGGAAGCGAACAAACATAATCAGTCGATAGAAATTAAATCTGAGCAAAATCTTCGGCGTCGACGTCAGCTTTACAAAATTAGATTGAATTTGTCAGAAACAAAGATACAGTCACGAGAGGGCAAATCTGTGCATTAACGAAACATCCTTCTTCTTCTCCTCTCAAAGCGAGCATTCAACGGAAATGAAAATGAAATAAACATGAAATTAAAAATATCCAGTTTCTCTCAGAAGCATTAATATCTGTAAAATAAACGGCGATATGAATTTATATGGGCTCCTAGGCAATGAATGTAACAAAATTAAGGATGATGTTTGTTGCATGTTTTCGCTATTCATTGCTTAGATATGGATTTATAAGAGAAGAGGAGTGACATACCTACGAAATCAACAAATTTGTTCTTACTAAGGGTTCTTCTGGAAACGATGAGAATCCGAGGGAGCAGAGAGTCTGACGCTTTCCTCTCCTGCTGTGAATTTGAATATTTGGAAGATCGTTTAAATCCGTGTCTTGATCAGGGGATGTTAGCTTATAAGTGACACACACCTGATTGATTGATTGTACCGTTCAACTTAGATTTGACCTGAGATTTGGAAACGTCTCGCCGCGTCTCTATTCAGCCAAATTCCCGCCGCCTCACGTCGGCTGCCTTTTCATGGGAATCATGCCTAAATGGAAAGAAGCGAGTGGAGGATACCTAACGACCTACACAATCCTAACGATATATATATATGTGATTTCTTATTCCCATAATGCATAATGGACTTGTTGGGAATTACCCCATAACGATGAAGAATCGAAGGCTCAAAACATAGATGTATTTTTAATCAATCATTCACAAGTTGACATTAATCAATAATAAGGTTTAAAATTTTATAGGAGATGTCTTATAACCACTCTCTTAGAATAAATGAGTTTTTCTTACAACTTACTATAGTACACACAAACTATAATCTCTTGATATCTCTATGTGATTTACATACCAAATTACTTACAACAATATTTTATTATTATTTACTTGTTTATACTCACACTAAACATAAGTTCATGCTATGATTTACCTCAACATACCCTCCCGTAGTGTGAACTTATGGATGTCAATTTCAGTCAATAATGCATCCAATACAAACATGAGATTAATTATAATGAAAATCTTATTTTATTGAAAGCTATCTTTCAAAGCTTTTTTGATGACTTATGAATAAAAGTTGACAAGATATGTATAGTCATCAAAAAAACCTTATGTGGAGTTTTCTGAGCCATCATGGAGATTAGGGTCGCCATATCAAGACCTTATGTGGAGTGCATATGAAAAAACAGTGCTAGGGATCTCAGAACTAGATGCTATGCTGTTGAATATATAGGAGGCTGAATAAGCTAAAGCTTGAAGGCAAACCAAGCGAACCCAAATCATTTTTTGAAATAGAAGAGTCGTTGGGATCTGCATGTGAGTTAGAAGTTCGCCAAGTTCATCAATGTCGTGAGGAGAGGAATCCATCGCCTACGCCAAGCAGATAGTAATGGGTCATCATGGTTGGAGGATAGCTCAAATATTTTGAACTTTTGCCATTCAAATTTTAGATCTGAATACTACAGAGATTCTTCGAAAATCATAAAAGTAAATGCAGCCAAGAGAAGGTACCAGGCAGTTGAAGAAGATCAAAATGTCATTGAAGAGTTCTGAGCTTGGAACAGAACTGAGAAAGGGTATAACTGATCAGTGAATGCAGCCGAGGATTCTAATGTGGCCAAACAAGGAATGAGTTGGGTTGAATAAATGTGTTGATCGACAAAATATTTATGTTGTTGTTTGCAGGTCATGAGCTGTGTGAGCTCTGAATGGTTTGGCATGTGGGCTTGGTCTGTTCTAAAATGGAGCAAAATACACAGAGCTCTAAACTAACTTTTGAAGATTTAGATCATACCTTATTCCAAACCCTTGATACCAAATTCGAATCTCATAAGAGTACGCCCTGAAAATGGATCTCAAATAACTGGAATGGCTGGCAATTAGAAAACATTATAAAAATACAGAGATATATTTTTAATAAAATTCTTACATAATGTCAAAGGAATTTTCAATGTTTTACATTGCATTACCATTAACACACAAAAGAAAGATCTATCTAATGATAAGATTTGTGGACATGGTCTACACTCCAAAAATCTTATTATGATCAAGAACTAGATTTGTAGAGAGGTCCAAGGGGGAACTTGCTCTAATACCACTATTGGGAATTACCCCATAATAGTGAAGATCCGAAGGCTCATAACACAAACGTGTTTTTAATCAATCATTTACAACTTGACATTAATCAATAATAAGGTTTACACTCTTATAAGGGATGTTCTATAACCACTCTCTTAGAATAGATGAGTTATTCTTGAATGATTTTTCATTATCAAAAATAATGATGTAGGGGATACCATAGTAGCAAATGATATGATTACTGATGAATTTAGAAATCTGCTTATCCATGACATAAGTGACTGGAATAGCTTCCACCCACTTGGTGAAGTACTTAGTGGCCATAATGGTGTGATTATGACCATCTGATGAGGAGGAGAACTGATCTTGCCAATGAGATCAAATTCCTAGGTGGAGAAAGGCCATGGAGTCGTTATGGGTTGCAGTTCATGTGATGTAAAATGAATTAGGTATCCAAGTTTCTAACATGACATGTATTTTCTAATGTATTGACAGGTTTCATGATCCATGGTTGGCAAATAATACCTGATTTACATGAGTTTCTTGGCTAGCACCATCCCAATGGTAAATTTTCCCTACAAATGCCATTATGAACCTCCTTGATTGCACTAAGTGGGCCTCATCCAAATTCAAACATATAAATAGGGTTTCATCATATGCTCGCCTATAGAGCGTGCTACTCAAAATGGTGAAATGAGAGGCTTTTTGAATGAAGGTTTTATGATGGTGTCAGTTAAGGTTAGGGGAAGTATATTATGATGAAGGTAATTATAGATATATTGATACCATGGGGAATTGGGACCAATGACGTCATATATGTGTTCTAACGCATGAGATTGATGGACTAGAATTAAAATTTGTTCAACTAGGAGCTAATGTCGGTGTGTGTCTTGAGAAATCTCAAGCAAAGAACTAATTGTACCCATTGCATCTAAGGACTTTTTTATCACTTATGGAACTTGATAAAATGTGATATGCTGAAATTATACATTAAGTCTATCAGCCATGTTCTTGTAAGGGAGAAACTTATCATCATTTTTCTTTAAATCATTATTAACCTATTTGATTATAAGTTATAATTTGCCATATACATGGAGATGTTTAATGTTCCATTGATGAGCAAGTTGAATCCCTACAATAATCACCTCATACTCTGAGATGTTGTTGGTATAAGGGAAGGACATTTTGTACACCTTTAGAATGATATCACCTTGAGGCATGCTAATAAGTATGTCAGATCCTGAGCCATAATTAGTGAAGGATCCATCAAAATAGAGCTTCCATATGTGTGACTCATCAGTTACTAGAATGTATTCATCTACGAATACTATAGCCAATGGTTACGTATCAAATAAAGGGGCTTATACCAATTGATCTATCAAAACTTTTCTTTTAATTATTTTATAATTGACATACTTAATGTTGAACTCACGTAGAAGTATGACCCATTTGGCCATTCATCTTATAAGGTCTGATTTTTATAGAAAATAATTTAGAGGATTGATTTTGGCAATTAGATTGGTTGTTTAGCATGTAATGATAGAGTTTCTAGAACGTGAAGACAACTCTTAAACATGCTTTTTAAAATGGGGTATAGTTAGGTTCATATGACACTAGTGCTATACTAAGGTAATACATGGCCTGTTAGTTTCCATGCTCATCATGTTGAGCCAAGAGGGATCTGAAGACACATTAGGTTGTTGATATATAAATAAGAAATGGTTTTCCTAGATTTGGTAGTGCTAGGAATAGAGGATGTAAAATATATTAATTCAAATCGTCAAAGGTTTTTTGACATTTTGGACTCCAGTGAAATTAAACCCTTTTCTTCAAAAGATACATGAATAGTTGACATTTATCTACCAGTTGTGATATGAAGCAACAGATGGCCTAAAGCTTTCCTTGGTGATTCAAATTTTCTTGAGGTTTTATGGTGGAGGCATATAAGTAATGGATTTGACATTGGTTGGATCAACTTCAATTCTTCATTAGGAAACAATGAATCCCATAAAATTTATGGATGCGATACCAAAGGCACACTTTTTGGTATTTAACAGGATTTTGTATTCTCTTAGTCTCTCAAAATCTCTAGAGAGCTATAAGATATTCAACCAAGGTTCTTGACTTTCCCAAAATGTCATCGACATAATAAATGATGATGTCATGTATCATGTCATGGAATATTATAGTCATGGCTCATTGATATGTTACAATGGTGTTTTAGTCTAAAATGCTTTAATTGGTAATAGAAAGTTACCCATAGAGTGATAAAATCTATCTTGCGTTTGTACTCTTATACAATACGGATTTGATTATATATTGATTTTCCATCCATGAGTGAAAACATTTTATATCTAGTTATCCAGTTAACTATCATATTGATGTTTGTTAGGGTAAATTCATCTTTTAGACATCCCTTGTTGATACCCCTAAAATTGGTACATGTGTGGATACCACCCTATTTTTTATTGATAGGTACAATTTTTAAGATCCAATCAAAAAATCAATAAGTGAAAACATCTTGCATCTAGGATTTTTTGTATCTCTTCTTTGATCAAGAGAGCCACCTTGGGGAGAATTTTGAAAAGTTTCTAATACATAATATTATCATCTAGATGAACAAATAGCTGATGTACAACCAAATATGGATCCAAGCTTAGCATGTCCATATAAGACCAATCAAAGATGCTGATAAATTATTTTCGAAGAGTGGTTAGGATCTTTCATTCTTCAGAAGTGAGGGTGACCCCAAACTTAACCATCTAGGGGTTGTCCTATATTTTAATGTTGACATCAGTCATTTGTTCAACCAATTATAGTGATTGATTATACATATATGATGGAGGAGGAGGAATATGATACTCTTCATTCTACATGATATATCTAAATTTTGTGAGAAAATCATTAAACACCTACCATTCTTGTAGACCAAGAGAATATATTTATGGTTTGATTATGGGTATCTGTTAAGTTTTATTGTCATGCCTAAAGTATAAGTAGAATGTCCTATCTATGGCACATCAGATAAGTTTTCATGCCCATAAAATTCTTTATTTATTTATTTTATCATTTTTTGTTATTTTTATCCACTCGCACCTCATAGGGGTTTTCACTAAGGGACTCTATTTATTGTTTATTTAGACTTTCTTAATTGTCTTTTGATTTTTATGATTTTTTCTATCTAAGGAATTCTGAGTATTCTCAAATATAGGAAAACATATCCAAATTAATTTCAAACCCCTTCTTGTGGTCTCTGAATGGTAAATGGTCTTGTATGCCCATGAACTTTGTGATGCCTTCATCATTCTGAAAGATAATAAAATATAGTTCTTCCTATAGGTCCCATTCAACCAGGTTGGGTAGTAGAGAAAAAAATTATTGATACAGATAGATTTATCAGTGAAGAGGTTTGTGGCATCAAGATATTCATGGAGACTATGAATGAACCCTATTTCAACATCTTCATCAGATAAGGATTCCTCAAAAACCAAGAATGTGTTAGAAATGACATCATAAGGATCACCACCTAGTGGTCTATATTCCAATTTATGATATATCCAATGTTATTTGACAAACGTGGGCTCTATAATTCCTTGTTCATGGATTAATAGTCCTTTCCTTTATAGTTCATATTCTAGCACAATTGATTGGCCATCATATAGTCTAGATGTTGGAAACATATTGTGAGGATTTCCTGAGATCTCCAAGAGTCATATGATCATTTAATCTATTATTTTGATGGGAGATTAAATATTTAACAATAATTTTTTTGCAAAATTGATGAGATGTTAACCAAATATCTTCATGGTGGAACAATCATAACTTTGTAAGAACACATGGAGTTATCAAACATTGAATGTGTGGTATTTGTATTTTTCACATCCTTTGGGGATGATTTTGATGTGGGAAGACATCAGCATATTAAAATAAGTGGATAGTAAATCATCTAGATGGATGTAAGACTAGACTTGTTATTGATAAGAGGAGAACTCTTGGTACTAAGATAATAAATGGTGACATGATAATGGCCCTCTAATGCTTGAAACTATTAGAAGGGTTTTGAATCACTAGGGATTGTGACTTCCATTTAAAAATTAAGGAATTTAATACACTAATGAAGGATTGATATCATAGCCTATATTTTTTATCCATAGAAAACCCAAAAGGATGTTTTAAGGTTATTAAAAGTCAACTAAATGGGTTAGGATTTGATGTGGAATGATCCCCACCATGATAGGAAGGTAGATGGTATCGGCTAAATTTCATTCATTGTAATTATAACGTTTTATCATGATGATTTATGGTCTTAGCATGGACTCTAAATATCAGACTCTTGATTAGATTGATGTTGCAAAGGTTGATTCTAGACCCACCATATACAAGCACTCTCTTAATTTTGTGACTTAAAATGAAGACCTCAATATACAATGGGTTATTATTATTAGGACCAAGAGGATACATGTCTTTAGGATCAAAGGTAATATGTTGAGAGGATGGAAGATGTCCCATAAGGGCCTAAAATTGATAAGGCTCAATGATTGTCTAAACTCTTGACTCCTATAGTGTTTTGTTATGGATGTTGCAATGGATAGAAGATGATTTTAGAATATCCATAATATAAATTTGAGAGGGTTTCTCCTCAATTTATTGGACAATGTCACACTTACTTTTAGGAGTAGTCAAAGGAGGTCTTAATACATTGAGATTTTGTGGTGCCCTTTGAGGTGGAGTTTTATGAATTACCCCTAGTATTGTGGTTTTAACATGGTCTGTGGTACATGTGATGGTCCTTTGATATTAATACCCAGTTATTTTTTGACTAAAGGGTGTTTAAGAGACCTGGCCCTTAACTTAATAGTGGTGACTATGTGCTTATAATGATCAATGTGCCCAAAAAATGAGTCATAATAGTGAGGGGTCCTCCTATATTCCAAATGATTAGAATGAGATATTTGATCTTGGTCCTAAAGTGTATTTTTATAGTTTTCATCATGTTTGGGGAAGGATCCTAGTATATTCCAAGTTATATATTCTTGTAATAAGAATCCTATCCTTCAACCTCTATTTATCCACAATCAATCAAATCCTAGATATAATTTCATAGTTGCATGCACCTTCAGGTGTCATGAACCTTGACTCAATGATAGCCACAATATTAATATTCCTTATATAACACTAGTTTTGGTTTAATTTCATCAATGGGTTTTATTTCAGGAATAATAATCATGTTAGTAGCTACATGCTTCTTCAGGACAATCTCTACAGGTTCACCGAGGTTAGTGTATCATCACTTCCTCGATTATATCTTTGGCTTGCCTTTGGATACAATGATGCTATATTTGCTTTGGGATCTAGAATGATTAAATCTTTGGATGGTTTGGACATGTTTGGCATCTTGAACTCCATCACCAACCACATTTTTGTTGTTATTAAATAACTTTGGTTTTTCTGTTGAGGTGTTATTTTTAATTTAATCATTCTTTGAAAATATTTTGAATACTCCCTTTTAAATAATGGATTTATAAATTTTAATACCCTTTTCAAAAATTATCATCAATGGTATTGACACAATGTAGTCGTAAATGGAGAGCCAATTATTGATTTAATTTGGCAATGAAAATAGTGGTCAATTTTTTCTCAAGGATCAAACATGGGAATATGATTGCTAAAATTCACCACCTATGTAAGAATGACAAGAAATTATCTCCATTTATTTGTTTGGCATTATATAGATCCAGTATGGTAATTTCATGTTTCACATTATAGGAAAAAGGTTTAACAAATTTCTCTAATAAGTCGGTGAATTTTGTTACTAATCCATTTGGTAAGTGATTGAAACATTCCAAATTTAGTCCTCCAAGACAAGAATGAAATAATTTGATAATATAATTGTCACCATGTGTGACTTATTTATAGGACATTCAAAAAATTCCTTGACATGTTCCCTTGGATCCCCATTCCCCTTGTATTTATAAAATTTATGTGGTTCAAAATGAAAATGTAAGGGATCACATAACATGTCCTTATCAACTATATAGGGCATAAGTTTTAAAATATGTATCTCTTATTGCATGAACGTGATCTATCCTTTGGATATCATCCTTCATTTATTTTCATTCTTGGGCAAACGTGGGGTCAAAATCTGGGATTGATAATGATAGATGATGATTAGGCATATATTAATTTTAACTTGTGAGAGGTAGATTTGTTTTATATGACCTCTTAGGAGTTTGAGGTTTATAAGCATTAGGATATATCTTTATATGCTAAGGATGCCATTTTTAGGTGATTTTATTTAGACGATCAAGTAAAGATTTTTTATGGTATTATTTGGCTTGGTATTCTAAGGTTGACTTCCCTTTGTCAAGTTTGACATGGTTAATAATGATATATTCAGATATAGGTTCTTCTTCTTCTTCAAATTGATTGTGGACAAGTGTAGGCCTTTTTATTTTAGGGCATTGGATAATATGTCTTAGGTTGTCATATTCATAATCAGGAGGAATTATAGCTCCTACCTCAATAAGTAAGAGTAATAACTAATCCCTATTGTCATAGACATACTATTGTAATTGGGATTTACCTTTGTTAATATTTAACAAGTCATATTTTAGATATTGATTATGTGTATCCATATCAATAAGTTTTTCTTCATCATTACCATGATGTTGCTCACCCTGTAAAATAGTTTCAAGGTCATTGTTGTGCCTTGATTATCCAATCCTATGTTATTGATGAGTGATAGGTGTCATAAAGCTGATATATAGATGTGTTTGGATGGGCTTATATGATATGATATGGTGGATTTTGATTGATAATCCTATTTTGATCAAGTTTTTACTTCATATGTAGTATGAAAATGTGATTATGAACAATATATTCTTGAACAAATTTAAATTTTAGATATGAACTAGTTTGATTGAGCTGAGGTTAGGGTATGATATCCCTTGATTTTACTAGTTATTGACTTGGACAATGAGATAAGACAAACTCATGATTTGAATTGGTTAAATGGATGCTAGTGGGACTAACTGAAAATATATGTGATTTGATAGGTTGACTAGGTTTTGGTTGACCTTAACCAAAGTTAACTTGATTTGATTGGGACTAACTCAATTAAGTGGTTTGATGGGATTTGATCAAGTTAGACGGATGATGATGGGATGATTGGATTTATCTATGATATTTGACTCAAATATGTCTTTGATTTCAATCAAGATTAAGAGGTTTGATAATGTACAAGTGATTGGGGTGATTTTATACAAGACTAGACTTATTTAGAGGATGTGTGAAAGAGATGAGGTAAAAGGGATGTTGTTATATTATGATAGGGTGATGGTTTAAACTGTTATATAGAATGGAAAAATTGATCTAGTGATGATTAAAATAATGTGTGAGTTATGTGTTAATTTTGATGAGGTACTTGTTTGGGGTAGGGAATATGTCTTCAAATAGTACATGTATAAAATCATGAAATATGTCAAGCCTACACTACTAAATTATGTGTGTGCAATTCAACTATAATTCCATTGATCTACCCACATAAAGTGGTGATGATTTTGGCCTCTTAACTCTCACTCTACATATATATGTGGTATGTGATCTTCGAGGATGTTATTTCCCTTGCACTGATAGTTTTTTGTAGTTGAAGGGTCTTAATCTAGGTTGTACAAGGCAAGATAATGGAGTCCCCAAAATACCTTATGGTACGTGGGCCCTGAGTCCATATAATGGTGTTATTTTTTGTTTGAGTATTGGAGAATGAATTCCTCACTTCATAAACCTTTATGGGGAAATTTTCTTATCTTTACAACAACTCTCCTTGATATTTATACTTCACCAGAAACTGAAGTTTATATTACTGTGTGGTGATGAAATCCATGTCAAAACTTCCTAAATACTAATGAAAAGTGTATGAGTATTAATTATAAATCATATTTCCCTTATAAAATAAAGAAGGATGTAGGTTCATCAATTGTTTTTTATCCCTGAGGTTGCCCTATGAGTGCGAGGGGAGAGCATACATAACCTTAGCCTCAGGTAGAACAAGCAAAAAAAACATAAAAAGACTATGATAATATGATTAATCTTAAACACACACACACATATAGAGTTGATTAATTTACTTAATTAAGGATGATAAAAATATAGTACACAAGGTTTGATTTTCTATGTCTTTGATGGGTGAACCTATAAACAAGGATTAGTAGTTTGATTTTTATGTCTTGAGAGGTAACCTAAAAAAAACTATTAGAAATAAAAACCATTTTTTTATAGAACAAAACTACTGAATTTCTAGAACAAATTCATAAATGTGTTAAATAAAACTACTGCTTGGAAAATAATTAAATAGATAATTGAAACCATTACAGATTAGTAAAAAACTACTAAAATTATGATCAAAACCTTTAAAAATAAAAAAAAACTATTATAACACAAATAATAAATTTAGATAGACAGAAAACTAAAAGGTTGAAGATATTTACAAAACCATTGATATTAAGTGTTGAACCACTGATGTTAATAACAAAATCATTGATATTAAGAATGAAACCACTGATATTAAGAACAAAAATGGTTATGATAAGAAAAAACTACTGATGTCAAGAACAAAACCACTGATGTTATGAATAAAACTGTTGATGATAAGAATAAAACTATTGTTTAACATAAACTCAAAAAAAAAAGTAGCAAGCAAGAAATGTTATACCTAATAATTTCATTGATATCTAGAGTATTTCTACTAAAGGCTTAGAATATTTCATTAAAAAATGCTATGTTTTCACTGAAACTTCAAAAACCTATAATAGAAGATGATATCACTAAGTGATAATTTTGTTGTGAAGTTTTATGATTCCTCTATGATAGTTTTGCCAAAACAGATGCTTTTGTTGTGGTTAAGAATATGCAAATAATAGATTACCAACAAAATTATTTCTTCACTCTATTTTATATTTTTGATCAATTTTATAACACTTTTGCTACTATGGAAATGTTAGACTTAGAAAAAAGGATATCAAAAATTTTGTTGAAGTTCTAAAAAAATCTTTATTTCATCTGAGAAATTTGTTGCTACCAAAATAGTGAAATCTTTATAGATTGGGTAGATAAATAATGATGTTTTTCTGTTAACTGGACAAACTCATTTTTTTAGCTAAAAAAACCATGAATTTATATAACAATGTTTTTGACCACCTAGGCATGATAATTTTAAGTAAAAATGGAAAATTCTTGCTACCAATTTGACTTCTTAAAATCCTACAAACAAACCCAAGCACCCTAGAAAGCTTACAAGTAAAATTTAAAGGATTTCTCCCACTGTGGCTACAAAAACTATGGTTAATAAAATTGGATATAATATTTTTATATTAAAAATGGAATAATTTCCCAATGGCCTATTTACAATTCATTTGGATAATGACTTTGACAATGAACAAACTCAAAATTACTCATCTAATCTAATCTACACAACACCTCAAGAATGGGAAAATGAAAAAAAGGATTGACATGTAAATATAATTTAATCACAAACAAGTTTATACCTCAATAACAAATGAACCTCTTTCCCTTGAAAATTGTGGATGAGCCTAAAGTGACCTGGAGTTGCTTGATGCTTGACTATGGATGTTGGATTGATTCTTTGATGGATTTCAAATATTATCAAATATTCATTCTTAGATTCATGAGATTGTAGATCTTAATAAATAGAGCCACTTGATAGGAATGGAGGTTTGGATTTTATCCTTAGAGGATGAAAATCTAGGGTGGAGGAATCCCCTATAACAATGTCTATATAAATTGACTTTCTAAATGGCTAAAATTTTCCATCTGCATCTTATCTTTAACTACAAAGCAAAATTACTTTAATTTTAATGAGGAATCAAGTACACCAGCATATTTCATACTATTTCATTATCAAAACCCTATCTTTTGCCATCATGAACCATTATATTATAAAAATTAAATAATTATCAAATTCCCTTTCCACAAACACCCCTATCAGAAACATGTTCTTTATTTTCTCTTTATTGGGAAATAAATGCAAAAAAATTGCTCTGTTGCAAACTATTTAGAATGTTGGAAACCACATATTATTATGGTGATAGCATATTTATCGCTATTTTTCATTTTACAAAAAATAATTTTGACATATGTTCTTTGCGCCACTATACAATACATTATTTTTGTAATGCATTTCTTTCTTTGAAAGAAAACCTAATAGGCAATTTCATAAAAACATACTGACTATTGCAAATTGGAAAACATACATTGTAAAGATGGGTTTTATCTATGATGAAGATGGAATTGAAGGTAATTAGTTCACTATCCAATATATTTTAGATTTATTGGATGTCAACATTTGCCTATGCTTGTTGACCAGTCAACAAATAGTCAAAACCTATAATGATTGTGCTCAATCATAAGCCTTAGATAACATCATTTTTAAAAACAGTACATTGTGAATCATTATCTATGAAATAACATATTGAACTGAGGGCATGTGCTATTAGTGGTTGTTCTAAAACATTATATAAATGAAACAAACTCTCGTTACATAAAATAAAGAATATTGCACGTGAAACAAAAAGAAGACATGTGCAATATAAATCATTGATAATAGATAATGATATGAAGCTACAATTTGACACTTTTGCTTTTACTACATATGCATTACCACATCTTGGTACCAACTCTTTAAATCAATTGAAGAACATGGTGCATAATTAAAAAAGTAAGGAAATTTTATCAACAACAAAAGCAATACAAATATTTTAAAAACATACAAATACACCCATACATGTTTGTGGTGTTTTCAATCTAATTATAGTTCAAGCATAGTATGAAGCATTTTAATATGTCCAAAAAAAAAGCATGTAAATGATTAATCTTAAATTTTAAAGCCACTCAAATAAAAAATATCTATTAAAACTATAATCGATCATTAAGAGATGGAAATATTCCTACATTTAAAACATCCATTAATATTAGATTGAATACATGATTGAGATTTGTTGGCATGTTATCACATCTTGTTTGTTTTGTTTTAAATTGCATTTCCTCAAATAAGATACTTAGGATACAACATGCCATAAATTATTTTGATAGGGTTGATTATCAATGTCCTATCAAGTGTTGATAGAATTTAGAAACTGATATCTCGATCTATATATTAAAAAATAACAATTACAATAGCTTTAAATAGATTATTGGAATATAAAATTTCATATCAAATAAAAAGAGTTTGTTCTAAACTTATTATGAAGGCATTGCAACAACTATGTGTAGATAGATTCTACATCTCTCATAATGTGAAAATTAAGTTTGATTGTGTTGGGTGAATATTTTGTCAACCAGCTAACTAGTGAGCAAAATAGGTCTCTTCAACCATAGCACAAGGAGATTGGTTAGCCAGATGTGTAGGTTTACTACATCAACAGGGGACAAATCTCTCCTCTCATCAAGGGGAGGTTCCCTATGAATATGCAAGAGCTATATATATATATATATATATATATATATATATATATATATATATATATATATATATATATATATATATATATATATATATATATATATATAAGTAGAAAATAACACTCAAGGGTAGAGTACACCATCCATCTCTCTTCTTTCATAGATGATGTTCACAAAGAAAGGAGAAGATCTTGGTGAAAACACTGAAGACACTTCTCTTCTTTCAGAAGTGTTCTTGCAAAGGATAGCAAGAGTTCTTTCAGGTAAGATAAGTAACTGGTAACAGAGTATAGAGTATCCAACAATCTAAGATTTAGCACAAAATCTTCACCTTGACTGCCCAAGAGTGAAATATGAAGAACAATGGGGGTAAAAAGTCCTCCCAAGGTCCTTTACATAAGAACAAAAACTAAAAACACACACTAAAGACAACTATGATAGCAAAAAGTCTGAAAGCAACTGTCTTCAGGGCACCTTCCTTATCACTTCCACCAGTTCTGCTTGTTAGTTTAAATAAACAAGAATATGTCTAGAAGACAGACATAAGAACAATCTCCTAAAATGGCACAAGCTATGACAGTACAAAGTCTGCAAGTAACTTGCTTTCTCATTCAGATAAAATAATATGAACAATAATCTGAGCTAAAAGTCTCAGTATTTACCTTTCAATTTGGGCAGAGTTTTGCTTTTGTGATAAAAAAGATCTCCCCTAAAACAAACCAAGAAATTACAATATATAGAGACCAAGGAAGGCTTGGCACTTTGTCCCATGGAGTGGCCCATGCTGTGTATTAATGCCTGAGTCACTTATTCTATCACCTGCTATCCATGCAGCTGTCCACTTTGCCTTTACTCCAAAGGAGACAAACAGGCTATGCCTTCAATGTTTGTATGCCCAAAGATCTACCTGATGGATTGTTCCACCTTCTGGAAATAACTCTTGTAAATATTTTGGCCTTTCCCTTTTTACACTATGATTTGAGCCCTTGGGCTACCTTTTCCCTTTTCTGGTTTTCTTGGTTCATTTTCTTGATGGTTCTTCCTTTTGGCCTTTGCCTTAAGGCCCTTGAATGCATTTTGGTCCACGTTTAAGCCTATAGAGATCAACAAACACTTTGATGCTAAAATTTTGACATCTACAGGTCCATTATCATTTAAAAGTTAACAACTAGTTGGTCATCCTAAATTTGACGTCTGTGGGCCTGTCATCCTCCTTACCAATTCCTTTGTGTCTTTCCCGCTTGCTATGGCTTCTTTTTGCTGTGAAACAGGCGAGGACACATGGCAGCATCCACTAGACTTTGAGAGAATCTTATTAGAATAAGCTTTGAAACTTATTAGAAACTTGAAGCATGGATGCAGACACTTATCACACTCTATTGAATTAGAATGAGACACGTGGCACGTTCTGATACTTTGAAACATGCTAAAAATTGTGTCCCAGCAGATGACACTTGGTAGCTTTTGCTTGACTTTCTAAGGGATGCACGGTGGCTTTCGCTGCACTTTGAGGTTTGATCTTTCTCAGAGGGAACTTGCCCTTCAGGGTCTTGAAAGACGGTTCACTTTCTTAGTGTCGACTATTCCCTGTGAGGGTACCTAGCCTTCAAGATCTTCTAAGCAGCTTTTGGGCTTTAATTCTTTCAGAGGGATATTGTTTCTTTACTTCCTTCAGACAATCTGTCTGAAAGAAATCTTTTCTTCGCTCTACGTCTTTGTATTGGGAGTGTTCCATTTTTGACACATGGCACATTCTACTACTTTTAACAAGTGATACATCACACCTTCTGCTAGAATAGGTGAGGACACTTTGTGGCATCTTCCTAACATATAGGATCTTTTAGAAACCTTTTAGAGTTCTACGGGAGATGACACGTGGTGGCTTTTGTTGGGATTTAGAAACACTACAGAAACATTCAGGACTCATTTGTATTTATGTGGATGATGACACTTGGCATGTTTTTCTTTTTCTTGTGACTTACTCAGGGTCCACCACAGTCCTTACTCAATAAACGTAGATGTGGACACTTGGCAGCCTCCATCGAGTCTTACTAGGGACACATGGCAACTTCCATGGCTTCTTAGAAACATATTACAACCTTTCGCAATTACCACTTGGCATTTTCTATGGGACCCAGAGAGAAGCTTGGAAACTTATAAGAAGCTTGAAACATGGATGCTGACACTTGTCGTGCTCTGCTTACTCTTTTAGTAACTTACCTAGGCCCCACCATAGTCTTTACTTGATAATGAAACCAAAAGAAGATACAATGACCATTAACACTTGGTATCCTCTACCAAGCTTTGCAAATGACATGCGGTACATTCCATTACTTTGAGAAAAAGATATTGAAACCTTCCACATTTGCTACTTGTCGCCTTCCATAGAACTCTATAAGGGACATGCGGCGTGTTCCACTCTTTGTTCCTTTTCTTTTGTGCACTCCTTTGAACCGTTTGATTGAACCAACTGATTGAACTAATCTTGGAAATGTATAAGTGCTGGACACTTTCTATTTTAAAGGAATTTACCTATTAAAGCCATCAAACCCTTTGAACCTGTTAATTTCAAGCATGTTGACTCTGTATATTTCTTTCTGCGAAGTCCATAGAAATTGAGAAGCTTGAAAAATGAGGAATTTGAATGCTCAAGACAAATTTTGAAAATGGAAAAGATAATTTTGGTCTATACAAGGCCAAAATAGTCCATAGGTTGTCCCAAAAATGAGTGACATTTTTTGGGGACAATAGCTAGCTCCAGTTGGGGAACTTTCTTCAGTTGAAAACTTGAAACTACTGAGAGGAGTAGAAATCAGAATCTCCAGTGCCTTTGAAGTATGCCATTAGGCTATGGAGTCATGCTACCCAAAAAGAAAGGCTCCAAAAAATGAAAATGAACAACACAAAATAGAAACAAAGACTATAAATATATATATATATATATATATATATATATATATATATATATATATATATATATATGTGTGTGTGTGTGTGTGTGTGTGTGTGTGTGTGTGTACAGGTGAACTTATTTGACACTTCAAAAATAAAAGTGCTTCAGATGTTGCCCATTGTGAGGCAGAGTAAAGAGCATGCTATCTTGATATTTCAACAGGAAGTTGTTCTCACCATTGAGCTGATAGATAATAAATGGACCTCTCCAAAGAGAATCAAACTTTCCATGCATCCCCTTTGGTTCTCTTCTTTTTTCCCATAGTAGGACTTGATCTCCAACCCAGAAATCATGGTTCTTTGCCTTCTGGGCAAAGAGCTTCTTCACCAAACTTTGGTCAGCAGTAATTTGGTCCACCACCATAGTTTGTTGCTCATACAGCTCAGTCAGGCACATGATCCTCTTATCAAGGAGGATTTCATATGTCTAATCTTCAATTGCCTTAGCCAATTTCAATGGTGGCAATTCCAAGGTGATTGGTATCTCAACATTGATACCATAAAAAATTTGGAAAAGAGACATACCAATTGCTCTCTTTGGTGTAATTCTATCTACCCATAGAGCATTAACCAATGCTTTATGCCATATCCTTTGGTTGTCATCCACCAGCTTCTTGATGATAGTCACTCGGTTCTTATTTCTTGATTCAGCTTATCCATTCCCTTGTGGAAAATAATCAAAAGAGTGGGAGAGTGTAATCCCATAGTAGAAATAGAATTGAGTGATCTCTTGGGAAGTGAAACACACTACATTGTTAGTAAAAATATTGGTTGGGACCTCAAACTTGAAAATGATGATCTCTTTGAGGAAATTGCACACTACTTCTAAAGTAGCATGTTTGGTTAGAATCGCTTCCACCCACTTGGTGAATTAGTCTGTTGCTGTGAGGACATAATCATGTCTAGCACTTGCAGATGGGTTTATAGCACCAATGAAATCAATTCCCCACTACTAGAATGGCTCCTCTATGACCACTGGCTTGAGAGGCAGGCAACTATCTTGGGTCTCCCAACAAACTGTTGGCATAGTTCACATTTCCTTACCCACTTGTATGCATCTTAAAAGAGAGTTGGACAATAATACTTGGCTCAAAAATATTTATGGGTAGTCACAAGAGCAAAATAATGTCCTCCATAGGCCAGATTGTGGAAAGATTTCAAAAGTTGGTTTTGATGCTCCTTGTCCACGTAGCGAAGGAACATTCAATCTAGGTTCCTCTTATATAGTCCATTGTCCCAAAGGATGAAATTGGCAGATTTCAAATTGATAGTCCTCCTTTCTTTATAAGATAGGTGAGCAAGACACTCACCATAAGTAAGGAAATGAGTAATACCTGAATACCACTCATTTGTGGTGAAAACAAGGAGGACTGTTGGCACATCTTCTTCTTTTGATTCTTCATGCTCTGTTCCTTCTGGCTTGTTATCAGAAATTAATTAACATAACCCCTTTCCATGCACCAACTTCATTGGCTTGATGATGAGATCAAACTCTTGGATCTTTACAATCCAATTGCCTCTTTTCATCCCAAACTCCTGCTGAGTTAGTATGGATTTGACCGTGGTGTCAGGAACCAAGGCAGTAGTGTGTGAATTCAAGATGTAGAAGCAGAAATGTTATACTGCCTTCACCACTACATAAGCATGCTTCTCTATGTTTGAATACTTCAGCTTATGAGCTTTGAGAGGATAGCTCATGAAGGAATGAGAGATTCCACAGCTTCTTCATTCTGCTGAACAAGGATGGCTGAAAGTGTGTGTTTAGAAGCATAATTATACATGTGGAAATCTTTCATATAATCTAGACAAACTAGAAATGGGGTGTGGGCAATGGAAGTCTTAATATCCTCAAATGCTAACTTGCGTTCTTCAGTCTAGCTGAAGGTGGCCTTTCCCTTCATCATGTTTACAATGTGCCTAGCCTTCTCAACAAACTTGGGGATGAACCTCTGTAAGAAATTCACCTTTCCAAAGAAAGAGTGAACAACAGTCTTACTTGTGGGCAAGGTAAGCTCTTGGATAGACTTGACTCTATCTAAGTCAATCTTTATGTCTCCTTTGGACACAATGTGTCTTTGAAGTTTCCCCTCTATTACTTCAAAAATTGACTTATTAGGGTTTAAGGAAATGCCATTTTGGTGGTAGCATTATAGCACTTGTTGCAAGTGGCATATATGATCTGGGCGATGCTTAGAAAAGATGCTCAAGTCATCAAGATAGACTATGATGAACTTACCCATCTCATCCTTGAAGGCAGGGTCCATTGCTCTTTGGAAGGTGGCACCAGCATTTAACAAGCCAAAAGGCATCCTTCTATATGCAAACGTGCCCCAAGGTGAGGTGAAGGCAGTCTTATGCTGGTCTACCTCACCAACTTTAACCTAATTATATCATGAGAAGCCATCTAGCATTGATAACATCTTCGAACTAATCACTGTCTATAGCACTTGATCCATGATTGGTAAAGGATAGTTATCCTTTAAGGATGACTAATTCAAGTTCTTGAAATCCACATAGAGGTGAATTTCACCATTTTTCTTCCTTATAGGCACTACATTTGCAATCCATGTGGAATAATGGATTGGAAAGATTATCCTGGCATTTAGCATTTTTTGTATCTTAGACAGAATAATACCTAATATCTTTGGATTGTACTGCCTAGATTTTTGCTTGTAAGGCACTGAGTTAGCCTTGAGAGGAACGTCATGGAAGATTTCATCAGGCCTGAGTGACTTCAGGTCATAATAGGAGTAAGCTAAGACATCCATGTACTGATGGAGCAAAGTAGTGAACTTGAACTTTTCCTCAAGAGTACAACATTTCCCAATGTTCACCATCTTGGGATCATCCTTGGTACCTAGATTTACTTGATCAAACTCCTAGGAGAAGCTTGAATCCATTTATTATTGTTTAATGAATTTTTCATGTTTGTCAAATAGATTCTCAAGGGAATCTAGGCCTTTGGGAATATTATTCCCTTTAAATTTTAGGAACTCCTCACCTGTGTCTGTATTTGATTCAAGAGCTGGTTCACACTTTTGAGGTTCACTGCCTTCAAAATACAGCTATTCAAAGCTATCTTTTTTCTCTAGAAGGCAATGATTTGATTGTCATCATTAAACACTTGACAATGACTGGGATTATTAGGCACACTTGGCCAAAAGACCAGGTCAATAGTGTACCTGTCTCCTTTGAAGTCTGTGTGGGGGACCAAGAGAGTAGCTAAAACAGCCATTGCATCAGCCCAGTCATTGAATTTTCTAGGAATGGTACAGATGTTGAAAGCATCAAAGCCTTTAATCTTTGGTTCCAAACTAAATTACGGTAGTGGCACAATTATGCATTCTTGGTTTGGTACAGGTTTCTCACCTGACAAACCACTAGTTCAACATCTCCTTTGGCATGAAGGAGCTTGATGCCTTTGTCTCAAGTGGCCCTCAATCCAAGCAGCAGGGATTCATATTCAGCTATTTTATTAGTGTTTTTGAATTGCAACTTTTAGGATGAATGAAAAATATCTCCTTGAGGAGATATCAAAATGACCCAACCTCCTGAACCGATAGAGGAGCAGCTTCCATCAAATTCAAGAACCCATACATCATTAGACATTGATTTTCCTTTGGATTCTTCTTCATTCAGAGGTGAAGATCCTTTCACATTGGTATTGCACTCCACCAATTCTCTTGTTGTTCTAGCTGAAAGCATTTCCAGGTTGTCACCTGTAGGAGCTTCATCAGATGCCTCATTAACTTCATCCATGGATAGAAAGTAGTTACCCATGCCTGAAGACTCAAACAAAATTTGAGCCTCAGGTGCTGAGGTCCGGATAACCACATATTTTATTTCCTTCTCAAGGAGTAGCCTCTTCATAACACCTTTGACTAGAATCCTCTCTTTGGATAAGTCCATGCTCAATTCACCACCAACATCCCTGTAGAAATTCCACCCAAGAAGGATGTCATATGATGCTAGGACATTGGCTACCACAATAGTCATCTTGATTCTTTTGTCTAGGAATGTTGTAAATGCAAATTGGGCATCCTTAATTTGTCCTAGTAGAGGTACTTTATTATTCTCCATGGAGAAACATCAACTAAACATCTTGGTGAATGTGAGGCCAATGGATTCAACCACTTTGGCAAGCATGACATTGTTTGAAGCTCCAGAATCAATGATACAATTGTTCAACTGATGTCCATTATCAGTAATGAGACATAGAAAGGTTCAGTCCTACCAGGAGTAGCAAGAGGAGTGATGACAAGGTTGTTCCTAGTGGGTGCATTCTTGGGGGAATAATGAGTCACCTTGGGAATTTCTTATCCTATAGGGATGGCCTGGTTTTTAACACATTGAACCAGTTTGTCTAATTGCTTGGAGTTAGACTGTAAAAATTCAAATTCAAACATTTGAATTTTGGTTTTCTTTATATGGTAAATGATATAAAATGTTGGAAATAAACTACGCACAGAGGATGGGAGTTCATCCTTTTGATTTTTAGGAGGGGGAGAACTAGACTATAAATTTGAATTAGAAGGCGTAGGGATGTTTGGTGTACTTACCTTTCTAGCAGTCACCGAGTTCTTTGGCTAGAAGGGTAGAGTGGTTCCACACTTAGAAATTGAGATTGTTGGTTGAGTTCACTCCTTTGTCTTCTCTTTATCAGCATCTTCAGCTAATTGATTCTTGAACCAGGTGAATATAACATATGATCCCTTAGTTATATTACCTTCCCTTTTGGGTTCATCCTAATAATTTAGGAAAGCAATATTGGAGTCACCAGCTAATTCTTATTCTTCCTTAGTGAAGAGATTAGCATCATCTTCAGAACTCAACTCAGGCTAAAATGAGAAATCTGATTGAGCTTCAAGATATCCAACCACTGAGTTTGTTAGAGGTGCTTCAATGACACGTTTATTCCTTTGAGCAGGAGGAAGATGATTGGTTTGCCCTTGGTTCTTGATAGCGTTGCCTTGGTAGGATTGATTAGGGGATTTCCTCCTTGGTACATCTCTGTATCAAAGAATAGATGACATCCCTTGTGCCATTTGTTTTTTGAGGACCAGCAATTCATTTGCTAGCTTCTGCACCATTAGATCAGTGGTAGCTGAAGGGGAGTATTCAGAGGAAGAAGAAGATCTACCTCTGTTGGGATCTCTCCTTATCTTTCCTGCTAAGATAATGTCATCTTCAACTTTAGTAGCCAAGTATTGAGCAACCTTGAGGTCTATGTATCTAGCACGTCTTAGCAAAAAACTCACTTCAGGTAGCTGTGAGTTGATGAAGAAGCATTTGAGGTTTTCAGGTGTCAACTAAGCAATAGAAAGAATTTATTTCCTCAGCTTATCAAACTTTGCTATGAAATCCCTCATAGGTTCATGAAGTTCCTTCTTCATTTGTGTGAGATAGGCCAACAAGGCATGTGCATTTTTCATAGGCTTGAATCTGACTTCAAATTTGGCTTTGAGTGTGTCCCAATCAGTTACTGATCTAGCTTACAGATGGTAGAACCAGTCTGCAGTAGCACCTTGTAGCGTTTCAACAAAAATCCTAATCGCCACATCTTCAAATTCCATGCCTATCACGCCATAGGCTATGCTGAAGGCTACAATGTCTTCATCAGGATGAACTTTCCCATTAGCAAAGAATTTGGGGAAATTGTTCCTTGAACTACGTGGAAGCTCATGCAAAGGTGGAGTCAAATTTAGTGGACCCAAAGAGTTACACCAGGGGCCTTGAACTACCATGATTATATTATTGAAAGCAATGATAACAAATCTAGGAGAAGTATGGATAGACAAAGCTCTGCTACCAATAGAAAAAATAGCTCTACCTTGTGTTGGTGTCCTGGTACGGGTAGGAAGAACACTCCTGGATCATTGAACTTGAAGTTGGGAAGGAAGTAAGTCAAAATTTCTTTGCTGCACCAAATCAAAGACAAGGTCAACAACACCTTGAATTCTCTAGCTGCTGGTATAGCATGGAGTTGCCAGATTGTGAAACAAAAATGGAAAAAGACTGGTCTTGTTTCAACTTGAAGCTTGAGGCTTCAAACTACTTGTCCTTCCCCAACAGAGTCACCAAAAACTATTAGGTTAATATTTTGTCAACCAACTAACTGGTAAGCAAAATAGGTCTCTTCAACCACAGTATAGGGAGATTGGTCAGCTAGATGTGCAGGTTTACTACATCAACAGGGGACAAATCTCTCATCTCATAAAGGGGAGGTTCCCTATGAATATATAGGGAGCTATATACTATATATATGCAAAAAATAACACTCAAGGGTAGGGTACACCATCCATCTCTCTTCTTTTAGAGATGATTTTCACAAACAAAGGAGAATATCTTGGTGAAAACACTGAATGCACTTCTCTTCTTTCACAAGTGTTCTTGCAGGGGACAACAAGAGTTGTTTCAGGTAGGATAAGTAACTAGTAACAGAGTACAGAGTAACCAACAATCTAAGATGTAGCACAAAGTCTCCACCTTGACTTCCCAAGAGTGAAATACGAAGAACAATGAGGGCACATCATCCCAAGGTCCTTTACACAGGAATAGAAACTAAAAACACACACTGAAGACAACTATGATAGCACTAAGTCTGAAAGTAACTATCTTTAAGACACCTTCCTTATCACCTCCACTAGTTCTACCTATTAGTTTAAATAAACAAGAATGCATCTAGAATATAGACATAAGAACAATTTCCTAAAATGGCACAAGCTATGACAGTACAAAGTCTACAAGTAAGTTACTTTCTCATTCAGATAAAATAATATGGACAACAATCTGAGCTCAAAGTCTCAGTATTCACCTTTCAAAAATATCTCCCTTAAAACAAACCAAGAGATTAAAATATATAGAGACCAAGGAAGGCTTGGCACTTTGTCCCATGGAGCAGCCTATGCTATGGATTAATGCCTTGAATGCATCTTTGGTTTTGTCAGGGAGGGCCATGCTGGAATAGGGTGGCTGCCATAACTGTGGCATGTTGATTCATCTTGAATGTCTTCTCCTGAGCCTGAGTCACTTATTCTATCACCTACTATTCATGCAACTATCCACTTTGCCTTCACTCCAAAGGAGATAAACAAGCTGCGCCTTCAATGTTTGCAGGGCCAAATATCTACCTAATGGACTGTTCCACCTACTAGAAATAACTCTTACAGATATTTTGGCCTTTCCCTTTTTCCACTGTGATTTGAGCCCTCGAGCTACCTTTTCCATTTTTTGGTTTTCTCAGTTCATTTTCTCGATGCTTCTTCCTTTCAGCCTTGGCCTTAAGGCCCTTGAATGCATTTTGGTCCACGTTTAAGCCTGCAAAGATCAACAGACACTTTGATGCTAAAAATTGGACATCTACGGGTCTGTCATCATTTGAAAGTTAACAGCTAGTTGGTCATCCTAAATTTGACGTCTGTGGGCTTGTCATCCTCCTTAGCAATTCCTTCATGTCTTTCTTGCTTGCTCTGGCCGCTTTCTATTATGAAACAAGTGAGGACACATGGTAGCATCCACTGGTCTTTGAGAGAAGCTTATCAGAATAAGATTTGAAACTTACTAGAAACCTGAAGCATGGATGCAGACACTTGTCACACTCTATTCAGTTAGAAAAAGACACGTGACACGTTTCGCTGCTTTGAAACATACTAGAAACTATGTCTCGACAGACGACACTTGGCAGCTTCTTCTTGACTTTCTAAGGGATGTGCGGTGGCTTTCGCTATACTTTGAGGTTTGATCTTTCTCAGAGGGAACTTTCCCTTTGGGGTATTGAAAGATGGTTCACTTTCAGAGTGTCGACTATTCCCCACTAGGGTACCTACCCTTCGAGATCTTTCAGCCAACTTTCAGGCTTTAGTTCTTTTAAAGGGCTATTATTTCTTCACTTCCTTCAAATAATTTTTTTGAAGGAATCCATTCAGACAATTTGTTCAAAGGAAATGTTTTCTTCACTCTATGTCTTTGTATTAGGAGTGTTCCATTTTTGACACGTGGCACGTTTCAATGCTTTTAATAAGTGATACGTGGCATCTTCCATCAAAACAGGTGAGGGCACTTGGCGACATTCGCCTAACGTATAGGAGCTTTTAGAAACCTTTGAGATTCTTGTGGGAGATGACATGTGGTGGCTTCTGCTAGGATTTAGAAACACTATAGAAACATTCAAGACTCATTTGGATTAATGCAGATGATGAAACTTGGTGCATTCCACTTATTCCTATGACTTACTCAAGGTCCACCATAGTCCTTACTCAATAACTGCAGATGTTGACACTTGGTGGCCTCCGCCGAGTCTTACCAAGGACACATGGCAACTTCTGTGGCTTCTTAGAAATAGATTACAACCTTCCATGATTACCATTGGGCATTTTCCATGGGACCCTTAGAGAAGCTTGGGAACTTATAAGAATCTTGAAACATGGATGTTGACACTTGTCATGCTCCAATTACTCTTTTAGCAACTTTCTTGGGGCTTGCCATAGTCTTTACTCGATAATGAAACCAAAAGAAGATACATTGACCATTGACACTTGGCAGCCTCTATCGAGCTTTACAGATTACATGCAGCATGTTTCATTTCTTTGAGAAAAAGATATTGAAACCTTCCACAGCTGCCACTTATCACCTTCTGTGAAACTCTACAAGGGATATGTGGCATGTTCTGCTCTTTGGTCCTTTTCTTTTGCGTGCTCCTTTGAACCGTTTTATTGAACCAATCGATTGAACCAACCCTAGAAATGTATAAGTGCTGGACACTTGCTCTTTCAAAGGAATTTACCTGTTAAAGCCATTGAACCCTTTGAACTTGTTAATTTCAAGCATGTTGAGTCTGTAGATTTCTTTCTATGAAGTCCATAGAAATTGAGAAGCTTGAAAAATGAGGAATTTGAATGCTCAGGACAAATTTTGAAAAGGGAAGAGACAATTTTGGTTTGTGTAGGGCCAAAATAGTCCATAGGTTGTCCCAAAAATGAGTGACATTTTTTGGGGACAACAAATTGGAAACCATTTATATCATAAAATGTTATTGATAATGTAAATACTAGTGGCATAACTAGTGAATCTAAAAGTTATGATGATAGTGAAAATAATGTCTCTTCTAACACAGATGAAAATAGGTCCAATGATAATTTGGTGCATGGTTTTGTAAACTCAACATGTATTATTGCATTAGAGGAAAAAATAATTGTAATACCACTAGTTAAAGGAAATTCTCTTGGAATTTTCATATACAAATATTTAGAAGAAATGAACTTTCCAATAGTTTTCTTTGGCAATCTTTGTGACAATGAAATTATGTCAAGTTTTTCATATTAAAAAAATCACAATCAGAGCTTTTGCATAGTGATATTTCTTTATAATATCATGTTACAAATTTATTTTAAGAAATCAAAATATTCATAGACCAATTTGGAAAGATAATATAGATATGAATTAGGAAATGTCAGTTAAAAGGAAGAAAGATTTTTCTTAGAGACATCAAATACAAGCCGAATATATAAAAGTTGCTTAAATCATAAATTAGATAAGTTGATTTCAAAAAAATCACATTTTAGCTGGTTACATGTAAGGTCTTATAAAAATGTCTTTTACAATGATATGTCAATTAGGGCCTCCAATATTTTTCTTGACTTTCACAAGTGCTAAACATTCCTAGAAACCATTAACAAATGAATTGAAATAATTGTATCAAAAACATTTAAAAAAAGTCAATTTCATAATTAAATGAAATGGGTAAGGCAAATGACATTTATTTTCTTATGAGAATAGATCTAATCACTTTTACACATTACTATAGACGTCATACCAATTAATTGAAATAAATACATTATGTGATGACAAATTATTTCTAGGCAAAATCACTTATTATTTTTGTGTAACAAAATTTCATCATTATGACCATTACATGGTATGGATTGAAGATTCATCAGCATATGATAAAAAATAAAATTCAAAAATTATATATTTTATAGACATACACAAGTTATAATACTGATTTTCTAGAAAAATAACTTGGAAAAAGTACATATTCATCATCATACCAATAGTTATATATAAAATAAAGAAAAAAAAATGTAGATACAATTTTCCACAACTCCTAATGAAACAAAAGAAATGAACCATGCAAACTAGGAAATGCACATTCATTTACGATATAAAATAAAATTTACATGTTGTTAGGCACAAAATAATATAATGATCTAGATAATTTTGATACTTGTTCATGATCTACAAATAGATGAGTGTCGATACATAACAAAAATTAAAAACCCAATTGGATAAACCCAATTTTTATTGAACACAAGTTGTCTTAGGTTTGGAATAATAATTTCATAAAAAACATGTGATACTTATGGCAAGCCAACACAGATGCATAGTTTAATTTAAATTTATGTGTTGTAGAAACATATTGTGGTTCATATATGACAAAAGTAAATCCAAAAATTACACATGCTTTTAAAAATATATGTAAAAAACATGTGGAAGCTAACATAGACACTATTTAGATGTTATATAGACTAAGAAATGTAATGCTAAATTATCAACAAATATCTATACAATAAGTTATTCACTTAATGTTGCCATTATCATTAAATCATTGCTTAAGAACATGTATCTTTATGAATACATCATCACTTCATGAATGGACAATTATTTTTAAACCTCTAATTATTTTGAGGCAAAGACAAGAATAATCCAAAAATATTATATGTTAATCGATTATAGACTATTACACTATATGGCCTAGGATAATCGATCATATCTGTTTAGCCAAATTTATTTTTCTACATGAAAAAAATGGAAATCTATTTAAGAGGAAAAAAATAAATGTAATACATTTTATTAATTACAATAAACATATTGACCCTAAAAACTATTGTCATGAATGATTATCATTATATGTTCCATTCATAAATAATGAAACCACTTTGAAGAAAAGTATTGAAACATAGAAATATGCATTTAATGTGTAAAAAAAAAGTAAATGAGGAAAAGATCAACTACGACATCAGTCATATGTGGGGAGACTATTAGTGTAGTTTTTTATTCCATTGAATGGTTTTTTCCTACACATGTTTAGTTTAGCTTTCTTAGGTCTCTTTTAGGTCATTGTGAAAGATAATCCCACATTCATGAGGAAGTGAGGACATGTATATCTTTCACATATATAATCCTTCCTAAAAAATTTATGGCTAATGATGGTAATGTTAATATTATTATATTTTGATTGTTGAGTAATTACTTCTTCTAGTTCATGTTTGATTTCACTACTACACATAGGTAATCAAATCATGTATTCAACTCTATTCAGTAGATCCTCAATTGTGGCCCACTTTGACATTGTATTAGATATTTTTTGGTAGGTGAATGTTATTATGCTTGTTGTGAAATCATGATTTTTTTGTATGTATGTAATAAACCTTCCACTTTTTGACCTAACATATTGTAAATTCATCATCTCTTATATTTTGCTCTTCTTATTGGATCCTCAGTGGATTCAGATTCATAAAAAAGAACAAAGGGAGAAGGTGTCTCTTACTGATCACATATCATTTGGTAGGTTTTCATGCAAAATAGATTACACCATCATATTTATAATGTATCAAAACCCGAAGATCGATTGTAAACATAACTTAGTTTTATAATAGTCAATTTTTACCTTCTTAGAGGGTTTCAAGGCTTTTATAGAAATTTCATGTAAATTTTTACAATCTATAGTTTTAAAATAAAAATCCTTTCTAGTTTTTTGGAGATCTCTAGTGGGTCTTTGGTCAATTTTAAAAAGGTGGATAAATATAGTGTTTTTTTTAATAAAATTAGGGTTTCATACTTGTATTGACTATGTGAATCATCGACATCTCTGATCAATGAAATTATGCCTCCAAACTTAGACATACCAAAAACCTAATGGCTGTAAGTATAGGATGTATCTCCGATGAGAAATCCTGACATCAAGACTTTTAACTATGGGAGCAATGGGTTTTCTTAGCATCAGGACTTTTAACTACAAGAGCAATCAAATTTTTTAGCATTGATACTTTTGACTATGAGAGCAGTTAAAAACCTTGACATGTGCATGGAGGGAATACATTCATGATGCATATCCTTATTGAAAGAAATTTTCAACATCTTGGCATCAACTTTGAGTTGTATGTGCAATCTAAAACCCCAATGTAATAGGGTCCTACAACCCTAACATTAAACATTTCAACTATAGGAGTAGTTTAAAACCTTATTAAGTGTACAACCTCCCCCATTTATCAATGTGAACATAGGTTAGCTTCTAAATGAATATAAACCCATGTGTTAGAGATAAGTCAACATTGGTTGGTGAATGACAAAGCATCCTTACCAACACATTTGAACAGAATTTACACATGTGGGTTTGTAAATAAATGACCTCATAAATCACCCTAAATAACCAAATAACCACATAAGCATGGTGAATAATAAAAGTGTAGTTAGAACCTAAAGTGAAAAATCTACACTAACAGTAAGATCCACATTTTCATTTCCTTAGGTAGTAAGTTATAAATTATGTTAACATCCTCATAAACATAAATGGTTTCCATAAAGAGATGTCCTTAGTATTTTTTTAGAGGAATGACCACATGTTGAGTGTCATCCTCAAAGATGACATAATTCTTATTGAAACATAAGTCAACTTTATTCACATAGCACCAAGTTTGACCCAAGAGAGCAAGGAAGACATCATATTTAGCATGCTTGATCACTTTAAAATTGCCCTTGGATGTGACACATAAGATATTGGTAGTGGCATCTTTAAAAATACCTGCGAGTAGTGCACGATTCTTATTTTCCACGAAAGAAACATGTGGGTAGGGATGCAAAGTGGTGATCCCCATATTTTTACATACATCTTTCATTAAAACATTAACCTATGTGTCAATGTCAAGTGGTTTATTTAGTGTTGAGTCATCTAGGGGGTTGGTGCCTCCTTGCAAGTTGGTTTTTTTAAAAGCCTAGCTGAATTGGTGCTTAGCTATTTGGGGTTAGTGCTCCATATAATGTGATTGATTCACTAAAGTTGGTGTTTTTCTTATAGTAATATAGTCCAATTTTATCATCAGTGAGTTTTCTTCCATTTGAGGGTTTTTCACATATATGTTATGTTCATGTGTTTTATGCTCTTGCTCTTGTGGATTGGTGCTTAGCTTGCTAAGATGTACATTCTTATTTAAATGATATATGTATGCTTAAATAAATTTTTCAAATACTAATTCATCGCCCCCCTCTCAATCATTTATCTTTCAACTTCTAGTGCCTTGACCCCAAAATACCACTGTGTGATTAGTCTTTATAACTCCTACTTACTTCACTATTGGTTCTTGTATTTTATCCAATCATGATACCATTTAAAATATTTTCCCCCTTACATAAATTTTTATATCCTCCCCAATCTCATGAGTCAAATAACATTCTCCTAGAGTCAAGATTATCTTTAGGTCACGATTTAGTTTATCAAAGTGTCCTAAAACCCCAATTAAAGTCTCTCTAGCCTACCTAGACCTTTATCCCCCTTTTATTCCTACTAGGGAGCCCCTTACACATTTTGACATGGTTGTCAATTTAGAATTTCCCACCACTTTCTTCCATTTATCCCTCTTCATTTATCCTAGAGGATGCAAATCAGGGTGTCATTTTCCATGGTCTTCCCCACCTCAACTTGTAACCATTATCATTTATAGTCAATATCCATAAATAAATAAATAAACATATTGGAAAGAATTTTTAAAGTGGTAGATGCCATCAAAATTCCAAGGGTGGATATTTTAAGAACACCACTTTTTGTAATTGTTCAAAATTCTTAAGAAACATACTAATTTTCAATAGGCTATGATTTTTTTAAAAATTGAAAATATATCATACATAATATAAGACAAATAGAATATACATCAAATGTAATATATAGTTAATGAGCTATCATCTAACCTCAATAAAGTATTAAAACTATTTTTTTACCTATTAAACTCTTATTTTAAGTCCATAAATAATAGCATAGCACCAAAAATGATGTTTTGGATTGTGTCATTGTAAAAAAAGGAGTTTGAGAATTAAGAAAAAAAATCTCTTGATCAATCATTAGGATTATAATTCAAATTTGGTTGATATTCATGACAAACATCACCAACGTGATCATTTACATCATCATCATGATCATTTTAAAATAAATGTTCCACCATATTTTAAATTCCAATGCTTTCTTCTACTACTAAATGAAATTTATATGAATAAATTTGTTTATTTGGTCACTTCAAAAAATTTAATAAATAGTTTTAATAAGAACTTTATTTACCCTTGTGATGTCATCAGGATGTATTTCATCTTCAAGATGACATTAAGGGAATATGTACATTGCGTTTTTGTTGGTTGAGGTCAATGCTGAACATCAAAGTCACTATATAAATATGATGTATTATATACTTTTATATTGAATTAATAGTGGTAAAATATCTATACACATCAATATTATGATGGATTCATTTAAACATAACATATAGAAAAATCTATTACCTAAATAAACTACTATTTGGTGTAAAAGGAGCTCTACCAATGTGTCCTAATTTACACAAAATTTTATAACAATTTAGCTATCCAAATTTGTAAGTTTTGAAAAAAAAAATTTTGGTTCTAAAAAAATGTGACAAAAACAAATTCCTTGCTTGCTACCTTTTTTTTCTTAAAATTTCAAAACTCTTATTTATTACTGAAATTGAATACAATCATAACAATGGTAAAATAATTTTGTGATGTGTCCTATTATTTTATTATGCAGATATGAAAATCAATTTTCTGTTACTTATTTTTCTCTAGTGGCTCAAATGTGGCACCAAAATTAGTACCAACTTTGAGCCACATTATGCACTAAGTTAACATCGCACATGGAAAACTAAATGAAAAAAAGATTAAATTGACTCAATTTATGCATAAAATTATACTTCATATAGTAGGTTCTCTAAATAAAAAAATTATCATTACCAATTAAAGAGTACATTTTTTTAATAATGATACTCAAACCCTAACACCATCGATCTCATGAATGTTACTAAATTGTTTATGTATATATTAAATTTTGTTTATCAAATATATTAATATAATTATGAAAAAGGTTTATCATGTTAAATATATGTTAATCTCCCTACCCTCTAAACATAAATGTCATATACTTTTAATAAAATAGAAAAGATTTAAAATATTATAACCTAAATACATACTACTCTATTGTAAGCATGCTTATGCTCATTGTTAATAATTAAATGGGATGTCAACCATCACCGATTCTAAATTCTGAATAGATTTAATGTTGATTAACACTAAAACAACAAACTTCTCCAAAAATTGATTGAAATTCAAAGCGTATAAAATTAGACTTAAATTTTGACACTCATGATTTTTATGTAATAATAAACCAGAATTATCTACACTGAAAATGATTATAAAAATTAAACACTGAATCACCACTTTATTTGTGAGATTTAGAACCATTCTCTTTGTTTGAAATCTTCATTTTTAGATGAGGATGACACGTATTTTCATGGAGATGAAGACGTAAGTTTTTCCTCCAACACCTCTAATCTGATGTCACTCATCATCTCATAAAATACAACCAACTCTGATAGTTGTTGAGTAGACATTGATTCCATTATTTTCTCCTCATTTATCTTTTCCCTTTTCATATATGAAGCTGAGTTTCTGACAGTAGATCCTATTTTCTCTAACCTTTTGTCCTCTTCTCTATCTAGGGTTCTCATGCTTAGTCTAAAATAGTGGCGAATTCACCTTTCAAAGATTAGATTAGCAAAATAATTACAAATCTAAATTTTTCCTTGAATTTTTTACTTTCTAAGGCTATACATAGGATGTACAAATACACTTATGGGCTGATTTTCTCACCTATTGGCTCTGCTGATGATTTTAATTTCATGTAAGTGCTAGATCTACATCTAAAGAACTTCAACCACCATCATATAGATTATTGGCCCAAAAAATAAGAAAATATTAAAAAAAATAATGCTTAAAGAAGCATTTTTAGCCCATTTTAAGACTCCCAATTAGATCTATGACATGGAAATAGGCTTAAAATATGAAAAATGTACAAATCTAAAATCTCAAGGCTCTAAGAGACGAAACAATAAAACAACTTACTTCTATTGAAGGAGAAGCTTAAAAAATTATCATGAACATATCAAGGCTTGAAAAATAGATGGATATAGGCTTGACCACAAGCCAAAAAACCCGATCTATGATCTTGCCACTTGATCACTCCTCAATCAACTCTAATACCATGAAAGAACAAGAAATATGATTACATACAAACACCAGATCTAGATGTGATATCAATAGAAAATAAATTCACCATGAATATATTAGAGTAAATTTGAACACACCATAACAGACATATATCATGAGAAAACCTCATGAAGAGTTGAAAAACCCATCAAGCAACATTTATTTTAGTGCGCCCTATAAAAAATCTATAGAGGTTCATAGATGAATTAGATTCATAATGATGGTGAATCAATTTAAAAAGTGTATAGATGAATAGGTGAATCATGGAATGTCAGAATGTAAGTGATGTAGACAAACACCAAAAGTATGTAGATAGACACTTTCACAACACAATTGAACACCAACATGTAACATAGTGTACAGGGATGCTTGTATCTTTCAAGATAATGACAGATGGTGTGGGCAGATGTCATTAATATGTAGATTATCATCTATACAATATAGATGGATGCTAGCTACATATTGATGAATACTAAAAGTGAAAAAAAGTGGTTATGCATGTTATACTAGTTACTTTATTTTATAAATTATTAGCCCTAATTTAATGGATAATGTAATGAGAAATAATTTTTAAATTGATAAGTTTTAAATAAGAAGAATAATAAATTTATATAATTATAATTATAGTTTAATTATATGTTTTTACTCCACACCATGCATTGGGGTTTTTGACACATCCTAGCCAAATGTTCACATCATGTCAGTGAATTATGACATGATATGATTTATTTATAGGAAGTATAGAGTAATATTAACACAATGTGCAACTAATCATAATGTGCCCATGTGAAGATCACATGTTAAGCTGAGTGTTTATAGTACCTCTCTATTAGGAGAGGTTTCTTCGCCATACATATTGGATAATTATTCCCCATGCATAAATTATACTAATGACAGGCATCGATAGATCATAGGCATCTATCAATAGTTTGTATGGATTCATTGTTAAGGACATCTACCTGATTGGTCATTGATGACCACTGATAGATCATGAACATCCATAGGAATATGCCCATAATATGCTGATGGACACCCTCAATATGCCATATGTCAATAATCTATGGGTGGTTGTCTACTCATCATGTGTTATTATTGCATATTTATGGGTGATCGTAGGCATATCATGGTTGCACGCCCATAATATGCAAGTGGGCACCCACAATATACCAATTGACATCTACAATATGTTGACAGGTGCCCACAATGTGTCGATAACACCCATAATATACCAGCTAGTAGATACCATCAGACTATAGTCATCCACCTATTTCCTTTAGCATTATGGGCATCTATTAACAGCATGTGAGCATCCATCAGTAAGCTACAGACATTTATTGGTAGACATCCTATATGCACCTACTTGGTGTCTTCAATCATATGCTAATATCCTTCTGGCATCCTCTTGTAGGTTTTTGGCATTGATTTATAAAGTTTACATAATGCACATAATTAGTTTATTATGCAGAATACCAGTGTCCACTCGATTGTATATAAAAAAATCACTAGGATTAGCTTTTAAGGTATAGGCGAACTATATTTATATGATTAAATTTATATTCAAATGTAGGTGAACCTCTCCTCAAAATTAACTTTGACTTCAAAAATTTAGGTGATCCCAGACTACCAGCCTTTCCATAAAAGTCATCAAATGTCAAATTCAAAAAATGCAATATTCACAGATTAAGAAAGGTTCACCAATGAAAAAACCCTACCACCAAGATTGCTCATTATTTTAAAAATAAAATGTACCCAATACAGGATTTCTCTTCTTTCTCTTATCTCTTTTTTCATTACATCTTATAATATAAACTCTTCATTATATAGGCAAGGTAATTTAACCGTTATTATGTGACCTTTTCCAATCACCACATTAATCGATTCTCCAAAGGTCATTTAAAATATTTTATTATTTATTTACAATTGGATAAAATCATGATAAATAATAAAATATATTATTATTTAATAAATATAATTTAATATATTAAGGGTACATAAATAACACCACTTAACCATTAATTGTTTCAAAAAGTAAAAACTATGATAGAGAAGGTCAACATATTGGTCTGCATGACAAACAATTTCCATTAGAGATTATGATATATTTATTTGATATTGTTCTAAAGATATTATAAGATCATGTTCATCCACTATAATATCTTGAATATGTTTAATCAAGTGTCATAAGTTCATGTTTCTTTGACTGTGTTTTGAGGCTAATTGCTAGTTCTAAGTGCGCTACTTGTAGAGATGAGTGCAAGCCTGTATTTCCAAAGTTGAAGCATCTAATAAATTTTATGATGACCCTGAGGTCATGAGGTTTTTGGATATGTTGTTTTTTTTCATGGTTTTTTAAAAAAAAATTATATTATTACTTCAGTTATTCAAGACGTAATTTTTGAGTATGCATAGGGCTAATATGAATAATACTAATGGTGTGCTTGAATTAGTGGTTTGAGATAAAAAGTGTTATGGACCAAATTTTATCCTAGATGTGATCTATTTGAAATGGAATATGATGTGTTCCTATCATATGAAGTTTTTAAAGGTGTTCTAAGGAAGATCAAAGAGTAACATGTGCTAAGTAGGCTTAATGGGATTAAGTCTCCATGAGACCTAAAGGAGAGATAAGGCCTAATTGAAGTGGGTAAGACCTAAAGAGACCCAAATCATATTTGATCCATGTCTATGAGATGTCTTAAGATCCATTCCATGTCTGACTTAAGAAGATAAGATTCTCTGGCTAACTAAGAAGGATATGATCAAATGACTTGTATAAGAACAAGACAGTTTTATGCCTATTTGTGCAAGTAAGAGAGAAGTACGTGTGAAAGTGAATAAAATATCACAAAGAGGAACATGAGGAGGTCATTTGGACCATCAAAGGAATTTATAAGATCAATGATGAAGATTTGATAGAGGTTTTGAATATGAGTAATAAGGTCATATGACCTAATCAAGTCAAGAAGAGGGCTAGTTGAGTAAAGAAGGCTATAGGCCAGTTTGAGAGGGATAGAAGTGTATGAAGAGATGAGGATGAAGATCATCATTTGTATGATAAACAAGGTATTTTGAAGGTGATCAAGTGTTTCAGGTGTCTAATTTGGTGTTGAGTCATCTAGGGGGTTAGATCCTCATTACAAGTTGGTTCTTCTTAAAACCTAGTTGAGTTGGAGCTTAGCTAGATAGGGTTGGTATTCCATGTGAAGTGGGTGCTTCACTAAAGTTGGTGTTTATCTTATAAGACTATAGTTCATTTGCATCATCAGTGGTTTTTCTTCCCCTTGAGGATTTTCCACATATATATTGTGTTCATGTGTTTCATGCTCTTATGGATTGGTGTTTAAGCTCTCTAAGATATACATTCTTGTTTAAATGATTTATGAATGCTTAAGTGAAGTTTTTTAAATAATGTTTTTGAAGACTATTTCATCCCCCCTTTCTTAGTCATTCATTTCGTGCCTCGACCCCAAAATACCACTATCTAATTAGTCTTTACAACTCCTACTTGCTTCACTGTTGGTTTTTTTATTTTATACAATCTTGATGCCACGTTTTAAAAATATTTTCCACCTTGCACAGCTTTATCTCTTTTCCCCAATACCATCGATCAAATAAAATTCCCACCAGATTCAAGATGATTTTTTAGGTCACTATTTAATTTATCAAAGTGTCTTGAAACCGCAATCAAAGTCTTTCTGGCCTACCCAAACCTTTATCCCCCTATCATTAGAATGTATTTCATCTTCAAAATGACATTAAGGGAAGATGTTCTTTGTCTTTTTTTGTTGGTTGAGGCCGAAGTTGAATATCAAAGTCGCTATATAAATATGATGTGTTATATAATTTTATATTGAATTAATAGAGGCAACATATCTATACACATCAACATTATGATGGCTTCATTTGAAAATAACATATGAAAAAAACTATTACCTGGAAAAACTACTATTTGGTGGAAAAGGAGCCCTACCAATGTGTCCTCTTTTACATCAAAATTATATGTCTATTTAACTATCCAAATTGGTAAGTTTTAGAAAAAATAAGTTTTGGTTCTAAAAAAATATGTGACAAAAACGAATTCCTTACCTTATGTTCTAAAGTCTAACCTACTACCTTTTTTTATAAATTTCAAAACTTTTATTTATTACTAAAATTGAATACAATCATAACAATAGTAAAATAATTTCGGAATATACCTTAATATTATATTATGCAAATATAAAAATCAATTTTTTTTTTTTACTTGTTTTTCTTTAATGATTTAAATGTGGCCCTAAAATTAATGCCAATTTTGAACCACAAAATGCACTAGGTTAACATCACACATTGAAAACACATGAAAAACTAAGACTCAATTGACTCAATTTAGGGTGAAAATTATACTTCATATAGTAGGTTCTCTAAATAAAAAATAAAATAAAAATATTCACGGAGCGGACGACGTAAGCTTTTCCTCCAACACCTCTGATCCGACGTCACTCATCGTCTCATGGATTCCATTATTGTTAGGGCCGCCTCTTTTTTCTCCTCGTTCATCGCCTTTTTCATATACGAAGCCGAGTTTCTGACAGTAGCTCCTATTTGCTTCAACCTCTTCTCCTCTTCTCTATCCAGGGCTCTCACGCTTAGTCTCCTGTTCATCTGTTTTTAACAGTATAAAAATAATATTCAGAAAAAGAAAAAATGGGAGCACTGTGTTATGATACTATTACCTTCAGTAATAACGATGCAGGATGTAGTGAGTTGTTATCTTGAGCATCCTCGCTCTTGTGTGTGTTGGCATCATCATCGTCTATCAACGTGGCTACAGAAAATCTCCTTACAATTCTTTTCTTTTTCTTTTCCAATTCTTTGTGGCAGGACAGCATCGTAATTTTCCGATACGCAATCACGGCCTTCACAAATTCCTGAAAATACATAACCAATTTAGTATTTAGAAACAATCCGTGATGAAACACTGAAAACTAGTTAACTGATAAACCCTAGGGCATCCCGGGCAGTCAAAGACGGATTCAGAAACAATCTCTGTATCATGTTGATCCTGGTCAAAATGCATGCGTTCTGGGTGGAACTGCAGGCCCATCACGAATTTTCCTTTCTCTGGATTGTAAGCATTCGGATAATAAAAGGCTTCCACTAAACCATCTGGGGCATAGGCCATCGCTTTGAATCTCTCTTGGAGTTTCTTTATCTCCTGGAAGGAAATCAGAGACAAATTGTAGGTGGATAGGATAAAATGCACCAAGGCCAAAAAAATAATCATGAACATACCCCATATATATACACCTGATGATGATAGCTATTAACCATAATATCCAGATTGTCTCCTTTGAATGAATCCTGAAACCATAAGTGAAGTGGAGTATCGGCCCCCACTCTGAGAGGGTGCCTGTGCTCATCGTACTCATCATAGTTTATGTGTTTAACAGCACAGCCTGATTTCTTGCACAGCTCCTTCTCTACATCCTACAATACAGCGGATTTTTTTAGAGTTTAAAGAAGAGTTAGTCTAATGAAGCTCGAAATGAAAGTATATAAGACGAAATTACCTGATATAAGGCTCCGCAAAAGGCTACATTGAGTATCTGAGATCCTCTGCAAATACCCAAATATGGTATGTTTCATTCGAGACAACGTCGGGTAAGCTGCAGTTCAATGGAATCTTTTGTTCTATCTATGGCAGTGTCGCTGCTATGCAATCTTTGTATTTTGTCTAGTTCTTCGTGGGACAAATCACTGTCATCGTCGTTGTCATAAAGTGACGGGTCGACGTCCTCCCCTTCACAAAGAAGAACTCCATGAATAGGCTCAAAACTGTGTGGCATGTGTTGTACGCCTGAGACTCTTGGGACAATTATTGGAACTGCCCCGTACTTTACTATCAAATCTAGGTGATATTCACTTGCACATATATTTTGATATTATTAGGACTTCAATAGTTTCCATGGAAGCGAACAAACATAATCAGTCGATAGAAATTAAATCTGAGCAAAATCTTCGGCGTCGACTTCAGCTTTACAAAATTAGATTGAATTTGTCAGAAACAAAGATACAGTCACGAGAGGGCAAATCTGTGCATTAACGAAACATCCTTCTTCTTCTCCTCTCAAAGCGAGCATTCAACGGAAATGAAAATGAAATAAACATGAAATTAAAAATATCCAGTTTCTCTCAGAAGCATTAATATCTGTAAAATAAACGGCGATATGAATTTATATGGGCTCCTAGGCAATGAATGTAACAAAATTAAGGATGATGTTTGTTGCATGTTTTCGCTATTCATTGCTTAGATATGGATTTATAAGAGAAGAGGAGTGACATACCTACGAAATCAACAAATTTGTTCTTACTAAGGGTTCTTCTGGAAACGATGAGAATCCGAGGGAGCAGAGAGTCTGACGCTTTCCTCTCCTGCTGTGAATTTGAATATTTGGAAGATCGTTTAAATCCGTGTCTTGATCAGGGGATGTTAGCTTATAAGTGACACACACCTGATTGATTGATTGTACCGTTCAACTTAGATTTGACCTGAGATCGTTGTAGATTTGGAAACGTCTCGCCGCGTCTCTATTCAGCCAAATTCCCGCCGCCTCACGTCGGCTGCCTTTTCATGGGAATCATGCCTGAATGGAAAGAAGCGAGTGGAGGATACCTAACGACCTACACAATCCTAACGATATATATATATATGTGATTTCTTATTCCCATAATGCATAATGGACTTGTTGGGAATTACCCCATAACGATGAAGAATCGAAGGCTCAAAACATAGATGTATTTTTAATCAATCATTCACAAGTTGACATTAATCAATAATAAGGTTTAAAATTTTATAGGAGATGTCTTATAACCACTCTCTTAGAATAAATGAGTTTCTCTGACAACTTACTATAGTACACACAAACTATAATCTCTTGATATCTCTATGTGATTTACATACCAAATTACTTACAACAATATTTTATTATTATTTACTTGTTTATACTCACACTAAACATAAGTTCATGCTATGATTTACCTCAACATACCCTCCCGTAGTGTGAACTTATGGATGTCAATTTCAGTCAATAATGCATCCAATACAAACATGAGATTAATTATAATGAAAATCTTATTTTATTGAAAGCTATCTTTCAAAGTTTTTTTAATGACTTATGAATAAAAGTCGACAAGATATGTATAGTCATCAAAAAAACCTTATGTGGAGTTTTCTGAGCCATCACGGAGATTAGGGTCGCCATATCAAGACCTTATGTGGAGTGCATATGAAAAAATAGTGCTAGGGATCTCAGAACTAGATGCTATGCTGTTGAATATACAGGAGGCTGAATAAGCTAAAGCTTGAAGGCAAACCAAGTGAACCCAAATCATCGTTTGAAATAGAAGAGTCGTTGGGATCTGCATGCGAGGTAGAAGTTCGCCAAGTTCATCAATGTCACGAGGAGAGGAATCCATCGCCTACGCCAAGCAGATAGTAATGGGTCATCATGGTTGGAGGATAGCTCAAATATTTTGAACTTTTGCCATTCAAATTTTAGATCTGAATACTACAGAGATTCTTCGAAAATCATAAAAGTAAATGCAGCCAAGAGAAGGTACCAGGCAGTTGAAGAAGATCAAAATGTCATTGAAGAGTTCTGAGCTTGGAACAGAACTGAGAAAGGGTATAACTGATCAGTGAATGCAGCCGAGGATTCTAATGTGGCCAAACAAGGAATGAGTTGGGTTGAATAAATGTGTTGATCGACAAAATATTTATGTTGTTGTTTGCAGGTCATGAGCTATGTGAGCTCTGAATGGTTTGGCATGTGGGCTTGGTCTGTTCTAAAATGGAGCAAAATACACAGAGCTCTAAACTAACTTTTGAAGATTTAGATCATACCTTATTCCAAACCCTTGATACCAAATTCGAATCTCATAAGAGTACGCCCTAAAAATGGATCTCAAATAACTGGAATGGCTGGCAATTAGAAAACATTATAAAAATACAGAGATTTATTTTTAATAAAATTCTTACATAATGTCAAAGGAATTTGCAATGTTTTACATTGCATTACCATTAACACACAAAAGAAAGATCTATCTAATGATAAGATTTGTGGACATGGTCTACACTCCAAAAATCTTATTATGATCAAGAACTAGATTTGTAGAGAGGTCCAAGGGGGAACCTGCTCTAATACCACTATTGGGAATTACCCCATAATAGTGAAGATCTGAAGGCTCATATCACAAACGTGTTTTTAATCAATCATTTACAACTTGACATTAATCAATAATAAGGTTTACACTCTTATAAGGAATGTTCTACAACCACTCTCTTAGAATAGATGAGTTATTCTTGAATGATTTTTCATTATCAAAAATAATGATGTAGGGGATACCATAGTAGCAAATGATATGATTACTGATGAATTTAGAAATCTACTTACCCATGACATAAGTGACTGGCATAGCTTCCACCCACTTGGTGAAGTACTTAGTGGCCATAATGGTGTGATTATGACTATCTGATGAGGAGGAGAACTGATCTTGCCAATGAGATCAAATTCCCTGGTGGAGAAAGGCCATGGAGTCGTTATGGGTTGCAATTCATGTGATGAAAAATGAATTAGGTATCCAAGTTTCTAACATGACATGTATTTTCTAATGTATTGACAGGTTTCATGATCCATGGTTGGCAAATAATACCTGATTTACATGAGTTTCTTGGCTAGCACCATCCCAATGGTAAATTTTCCCTACAAATGCCATTATGAACCTCCTTGATTGCACTAAGTGGGCCTCATCCAAATTCAAACATATAAATAGGGTTTCATCATATGCTCGCCTATAGAGCGTGCTACTCAAAATGGTGAAATGAGAGGCTTTTTGAATGAAGGTTTTATGATGGTGTCAGTTAAGGTTAGGGGAAGTATATTATGATGAAGGTAATTATAGATATATTGATACCATGGGGAATTGGGACCAATGATGTCATATATGTGTTCTAACACATGAGATTGATGGACTAGAATTAAAATTTGTTGAACTAGGAGCTAATGTCGGTGTGTGTCTTGAGAAATCTCAAGCAAAGAACTAATTGTACCCATTGCATCTAAGGACTTTTTTATCACTTATGGAACTTGATAAAATGTGATATGCTGAAATTATACTTTAAGTCTATCAGCCATGTTCTTGTAAGGGAGAAACTTATCATCATTTTTCTATAAATCATTATTAACCTATTTGATTATAAGTTAAAATTTGCCATATACATGGAGATGTTTAATGTTCCATTGATGAGCAAGTTGAATCCCTACAATAATCACCTCATACTCTGAGATGTTGTTGGTATAAGGGAAGGACATTTTGTACGCCTTTAGAATGATATCACCTTGAGGCATGCTAATAAGTATGTCAGATCCTGAGCCATAATTAGTGAAGGATCCATCAAAATAGAGCTTCCATATGTGTGACTCATCAGTTGCTAGAATGTATTCATCTACGAATACTATAGCCAATGGTTACGTATCAAATAAAGGGGCTTATACCAATTGATCTATCAAAACTTTTCTTTTAATTATTTTATAATTGACATACTTAATGTTGAACTCACGTAGAAGTATGACCCATTTGGCCATTCATCTTATAAGGTCTGATTTTTATAGAAAATAATTTAGAGGATTGATTTTGGCAATTAGATTGGTTGTTTAGCATGTAATGATAGAGTTTCTAGAACGTGAAGACAACTCTTAAACATGCTTTTTAAAATGGGGTATAGTTAGGTTCATATGACACTAGTGCTATACTAAGGTAATACATGGCCTGTTAGTTTCCATGCTCATCATGTTGAGCCAAGAGGGATCTGAAGACACATTAGGTTGTTGATATATAAATAAGAAATGGTTTTCCTAGATTTGGTAGTGCTAGGAACAGAGGATGTAAAATATATTAATTCAAATCGTCAAAGGTTTTTTGACATTTTGGACTCCAGTGAAATTAAACCCTTTTCTTCAAAAGATACATGAATAGTTGACATTTATCTACCAGTTGTGATATGAAGCAACAGATGGCCTAAAGCTTTCCTTGGTGATTCAAATTTTCTTGAGGTTTTATGGTGGAGGCATATAAGTAATGGATTTGACATTGGTTGGATCAACTTCAATTCTTCATTAGGAAACAATGAATCCCATAAAATTTATGGATGCGATACCAAAGGCACACTTTTTGGTATTTAACAGGATTTTGTATTCTCTTAGTCTCTCAAAATCTCTTGAGAGCTATAAGATGTTCAACCAAGGTTCTTGACTTTCCCAAAATGTCATCAACATAATAAATGATGATGTCATGTATCATGTCATGGAATATTATAGTCATGGCTCATTGATATGTTACAATGGTGTTTTAGTCTAAAATGCTTTAATTGGTAATAGAAAGTTACCCATAGAGTGATAAAATCTATCTTGCGTTTGTACTCTTATACAATACGGATTTGATTATATATTGATTTTCCATCCATGAGTGAAAACATTTTATATCTAGTTATCCAGTTAACTATCATATTGATGTTTGTTAGGGTAAATTCATCTTTTAGACATCCCTTGTTGATACCCCTAAAATTGGTACATGTGTGGATACCACCCTATTTTTTATTGATAGGTACAATTTTTAAGATCCAATCAAAAAATCAATAAGTGAAAACATCTTGCATCTAGGATTTTTTGTATCTCTTCTTTGATCAAGAGAGCCACCTTGGGGAGAATTTTGAAAAGTTTCTAATACATAATATTATCATCTAGATGAACAAATAGGTGATGTACAACCAAATATGGATCCAAGCTTAGCATGTCCATATAAGACCAATCAAAGATGCTGATAAATTATTTTAGAAGAGTGGTTAGGATCTTTCATTCTTCAGAAGTGAGGGTGACCCCAAACTTAACCATCTAGGGGTTGTCCTATATTTTAATGTTGACATCAATCATTTGTTCAACCAATTATAGTGATTGATTATACATATATGATGGAGGAGGAGGAATATGATACTCTTCATTCTACATGATATATGTAAATTTTGTGAGAAAATCATTAAACACCTACCATTCTTGTAGACCAAGAGAATATATTTATGGTTTGATTATGGGTATCTTTTAAGTTTTATTGTCATGCCTAAAGTATAAGTAGAATGTCCTATCTATGGCACATCAGATAAGTTTTCATGCCCATAAAATTCTTTATTTATTTATTTTATCATTTTTTGTTATTTTTATCCACTCGCACCTCATAGGGGTTTTCACTAAGGGACTCTATTTATTGTTTATTTAGACTTTCTTAATTGTCTTTTGATTTTTATGAGTTTTTCTATCTAAGGAATTTTGCTTATTCTCAAATATAGGAAAACATATCCAAATTAATTTCAAACCCCTTCTTGTGGTCTCTGAATGGTAAATGGTCTTGTATGCCCATGAACTTTGTGATGCCTTCATCATTCTGAAAGATAATAAAATATAGTTCTTCCTATAGGTCCCATTCGACCAGGTTGAGTAGTAGAGAAAAAAATTATTGATACAGATAGATTTATCAGTGAAGAGGTTTGTGGCATCAAGATATTCATGGAGACTATGAATGAACCCTATTTCAACATCTTCATCAGATAAGGATTCCTCAAAAACCAAGAATGTGTTAGAAATGACATCATAAGGATCACCACCTAGTGGTTTATATTCCAATTAATGATATATCCAATGTTATTTGACAGACATGGGCTCTATAATTCCTTATTCATGGATTAATAGTCCTTTCCTTTATAGTTCATATTCTAGCACAATTGATTGGCCATCATATAGTCTAGATGTTGGAAACATATTGTGAGGATTTCCTGAGATCTCCAAGAGTCATATGATCATTTAATCTATTATTTTGATGGGAGATTAAATATTTAACAATAATTTTTTTGCAAAATTGATGAGATGTTAACCAAATATCTTCATGGTGGAACAATCATAACTTTGTAAGAACACATGGAGTTATCAAACATTGAATGTGTGGTATTTGTATTTTTCACATCCTTTGGGGATGATTTTGATGTGGGAAGACATCAGCATATTAAAATAAGTGGATAGTAAATCATCTAGATGGATGTAAGACTAGACTTGTTATTGATAAGAGGAGAACTCTTGGTACTAAGATAATAAATGGTGACATGATAATGGCCCTCTAATGCTTGAAACTATTAGAAGGGTTTTGAATCACTAGGGATTGTGACTTCCATTTAAAAAATAAGGAATTTAATACACTAATGAAGGATTGATATCATAGCCTATATTTTTTATCCATAGAAAACCCAAAAGGATGTTTTAAGGTTATTAAAAGTCAACTAAATGGGTTAGGATTTGATGTGGAATGATCCCCACCATGATAGGAAGGTAGATGGTATCGGCTAAATTTCATTCATTGTAATTATAACATTTTATCATGATGATTTATGGTCTTAGCATGGACTCTAAATATCATAGACTCTTGATTAGATTGATGTTGCAAAGGTTGATTCTAGACCCACCATATACAAGCACTCTCTTAATTTTGTGACTTAAAATGAAGACCTCAATATACAATGGGTTATTATTATTATTAGGACCAAGAGGATACATGTCTTTAGGATCAAAGGTAATATGTTGAGAGGATGGAAGATGTCCCATAAGGGCCTAAAATTGATAAGGCTCAATGATTGTCTAAACTCTTGACTCCTATAGTGTTTTGTTATGGATGTTGCAATGGATAGAAGATGATTTTAGAATATCCATAATATAAATTTGAGAGGGTTTCTCCTCAATTTATTGGACAATGTCACACTTACTTTTAGGAGTAGTCAAAGGAGGTCTTAATACGTTGAGATTTTGTGGTGCCCTTTGAGGTGGAGTTTTATGAATTACCCCTAGTATTGTGGTTTTAACATGGTCTTTGATATTAATACCCAGTTATTTTTTGACTAAAGGGTGTTTAAGAAACCTGGCCCTTAACTTAATAGTGGTGACTATGTGCTTATAATAATCAATGTGCCCAAAATATGAGTCATAATAGTGAGGGGTCCTCCTATATTCCAAATGATTAGAATGAGAGATTTGATCTTGGTCCTAAAGTGTATTTTTATAGTTTTCATCATGTTTGGGGAAGGATCCTAGTATATTCCAAGTTATATATTCTTGTAATAAGAATCCTATCCTTCAACCTCTATTTATCCACAATCAATCAAATCCTAGATATAATTTCATAGTTGCATGCACCTTCAGGTGTCATGAACCTTGACTCAATGATAGCCACAATATTAATATTCCTTATATAACACTAGTTTTGGTTTAATTTCATCAATGGGTTTTATTTCAGGAATAATAATCATGTTAGTAGCTACATGCTTCTTCAGGACAATCTCTATAGGTTCACCGAGGTTAGTGTATCATCACTTCCTCGATTATATCTTTGGCTTGCCTTTGGATACAATGATGCTATATTTGCTTTGGGATCTAGAATGATTAAATCTTTGGATGGTTTGGACATGTTTGGCATCTCGAACTCCATCACCAACCACATTTTTGTTGTTATTAAATAACTTTGGTTTTTCTGTTGAGGTGTTATTTTTAATTTAATCATTCTTTGAAAATATTTTGAATACTCCCTTTTAAATAATGGATTTATAAATTTTAATACCCTTTTCAAAAATTATCATCAATGGTATTGACACAATGTAGTCGTAAATGGAGAGCCAATTATTGATTTAATTTGGCAATGAAAATAGTGGTCAATTTTTTCTCAAGGATCAAACATGGGAATATGATTGCTAAAATTCACCACCTATGTAAGAATGACAAGAAATTATCTCCATTTATTTGTTTGGCATTATATAGATCCAGTATGGTAATTTCATGTTTCACATTATAGGAAAAAGGTTTAACAAATTTCTCTAATAAGTCAGTGAATTTTGTTACTAATACATTTGGTAAGTGCTTGAAACATTCCAAATTTAGTCCTCCAAGACAAGAATGAAATAATTTGATAATATAATTGTCACCATGTGTTACTTATTTATAGGACATTCAAAAAATTCCTTGACATGTTCCCTTGGATCCCCATTCCCCTTGTATTTATAAAATTTATGTGGTTCAAAATGAAAATGTAAGGGATCACATAACATGTCCTTATCAACTATATAGGGGCATAAGTTTTAAAATATGTATCTCTTATTGCATGAACGTGATCTATCCTTTGGATATCATCCTTCATTTATTTCCATTCTTGGGCAAACGTGGGGTCAAAATCTGGGATTGATAATGATAGATGATGATTAGGCATATATTAATTTTAACTTGTGAGAGGTAGATTTTTTTTATATGACCTCTTAGGAGTTTGAGGTTTATAAGCATTAGGATATATCTTTATATGCTAAGGATGCCATTTTTAGGTGATTTTATTTAGACGATCAAGTAAAGATTTTTTATGGTATTATTTGGCTTGGTATTCTAAGGTTGACTTCCCTTTGTCAAGTTTGACATGGTTAATAATGATATATTCAGATATAGGTTCTTCTTCTTCTTCAAATTGATTGTGGACAAGTGTAGGCCTTTTTATTTTAGGGCATTGGATAATATGTCTTAGGTTGTCATATTCATAATCAGGAGGAATTATAGCTCCTACCTCAATAAGTAAGAGTAATAACTAATCCCTATTATCATAGACATACTATTGTAATTGGGATTTACCTTTGTTAATATTTAACAAGTCATATTTTAGATATTGATTATGTGTATCCATATCAATAAGTTTTTCTTCATCATTAACATGATGTTGCTCACCCTGTAAAATAGTTTCAAGGTCATTGTTGTGCCTTGATTATCCAATCCTATGTTATTGATGAGTGATAGGTGTCATAAAGCTGATATATAGATGTGTTTGGATGGGCTTATATGATATGATATGGTGGATTTTGATTGATAATCCTATTTTGATCAAGTTTTTACTTCATATGTAGTATGAAAATATGATTATGAACAATATATTCTTGAACAAATTTAAATTTTAGATGTGAACTAGTTTGATTGAGCTGAGGTTAGGGTATGATATCCCTTGATTTTACTAGTTATTGACTTGGATAATGAGATAAGACAAACTCATGATTTGAATTGGTTAAATGGATGCTAGTGGGACTAGCTGAAAATATATGTGATTTGATAGGTTGACTAGGTTTTGGTTGACCTTAACCAAAGTTAACTTGATTTGATTGGGACTAACTCAATTAAGTGGTTTGATGGGATTTAATCAAGTTAGACGGATGATGATGGGATGATTGGATTTATCTATGAAATTTGACTCAAATATGTCTTTGATTTCAATCAAGATTAAGAGGTTTGATAATGTACAAGTGATTAGGGTGATTTTATACAAGACTAGACTTATTTAGAGGATGTGTGCAAGAGATGAGGTAAAAGGGATGTTGTTAAATTATGATAGGGTGATAGTTTAAACTATTATATAGAATGCAAAAATTGATCTAGTGATGATTAAAATAATGTGTGAGTTATGTGTTAATTTTGATGAGGTACTTGTTTGGGGTAGGGAATATGTCTTCAAATAGTACATGTATAAAATCATGAAATATGTCAAGCCTACACTACTAAATTATGTGTGTGCAATTCAACTATAATTCCATTGATCTACCCACATAAAGTGGTGATGATTTTGGCCTCTTAACTCTCACTCTACATATATATGTGGTATGTGATCTTCGAGGATGTTATTTCCCTTGCACTGATAGTTTTTTGTAGTTGAAGGGTCTTAATCTAGGTTGTACAAGGCATGATAATGGAGTCCCCAAAATACCTTATGGTACGTGGGGCCTGAGTCCATATAATGGTGTTATTTGTTGTTCGAGTATTGGAGAATGAATTCCTCACTTCATAAACCTTTATGGGGAAATTTTCTTATCTTTACAACAACTCTCCTTGATATTTATACTTCACCAGAAACTGAAGTTTATATTACTGTGTGGTGATGAAATCCATGTCAAAACTTCCTAAATACTAATGAAAAGTGTATGAGTATTAATTATAAATCATATTTCCCTTATAAAATAAAGAAGGATGTAGGTTCATCAATTGTTTTTTATCCCTGAGGTTGCCCTATTAGTGCGAGGGGAGAGCATACATAACCTTAGCCTCAGGTAGAACAAGCAAAAAAACATAAAAAGACTATGATAATATGATTACTCTTAAACACACACACACATATAGAGTTGATTAATTTACTTAATTAAGGATGATAAAAATATAGTATACAAGGTTTGATTTTCTATGTCTTTGATGGGTGAACCTATAAACAAGAATTAGTAGTTTGATTTTTATGTCTTGAGAGGTAACCTAAAAAAAACTATTAGAAATAAAAACCATTTTTTTATAGAACAAAACTACTGAATTTCTAGAACAAATTCATAAATGTGCTAAATAAAACTACTGCTTGGAAAATAATTAAATAGATAATTGAAACCATTACAGATTAGTAAAAAACTACTAAAATTATGATCAAAACCTTTAAAAATTAAAAAAAAAAACAATTAGAACACAAATAATAAATTTAGATAGACTAGAAAACTAAAAGGTTGAAGATATTTACAAAACCATTGATATTAAGTGTTGAACCACTGATGTTAATAACAAAATCATTGATATTAAGAATGAAACCACTGATATTTAGAACAAAATTGGTTATTATAAGAAAAAAACTACTGATGTCAAGAACAAAACCACTGATGTTATGAATAAAATTGTTGATGATAAGAATAAAACTATTGTTTAACATTAACTCAAAAAAAAAAGTAGCAAGCAAGAAATGTTATACCTAATAATTTCATTGATATCTAGAGTATTTCTACTAAAGGCTTAGAATATTTCATTAAAAAATGCTATGTTTTCACTGAAACTTCAAAAACCTATAATACAAGATGATATCACTAAGTGATAATTTTGTTGTGAAGTTTTATGATTCCTCTATGATAGTTTTGCCAAAACAGATGCTTTTGTTGTGGTTAAGAATATGAAAATAATAGATTACCAACAAAATTATTTCTTCACTCTATTTTATATTTTTGATCAATTTTATAACACTTTTGCTACTATGGAAATGTTAGACTTAGAAAAAAGGATATCAAAATTTTTGTTGAAGTTCTAAAAAAATCTTTATTTCATCTGAAAAATTTGTTGCTACCAAAATAGTGAAATATTTATAGATTGGGTAGATAAATAATGATGTTTTTCTGTTAACTGGACAAACTCATTTTTTTAGCTAACAAAACCATGAATTTATATAACAATGTTTTTGACCACCTAGGCATGATAATTTTAAGTAAAAATGGAAAATTCTTGCTACCAATTTGACTTCTTAAAATCCTACAAACAAACCCAAGCACCCTAGAAAGCTTACAAGTAAAATTTAAAGGATTTCTCCCACTGTGGCTACAAAAACTATGGTTAATAAAATTGGATATAATATTTTTATATTAAAAATGGAATAATTTCCCAGTGGCCTATTTACAATTCATTTGGATAGTGACTTTGACAATGAACAAACTCAAAATTACTCATCTAATCTAATCTACACAACACCTCAAGAATGGGAAAATGAAAAAAAGGATTGACATGTAAATATAATTTAATCACAAACAAGTTTATACCTCAATAACAAATGAACCTCTTTCCCTTGAAAATTGTGGATGAGCCTAAAGTGACCTGGAGTTGCTTGATGCTTGACTATGGATGTTGGATTGATTCTTTGATGGATTTCAAATATTATCAAATATTCATTCTTAGATTCATGAGATTGTAGATCATAATAAATAGAGCCACTTGATAGGAATGGAGGTTTGGATTTTATCCTTAGAGGATGAAAATCTAGGGTGGAGGAATCCCCTATAACAATGTCTATATAAATTGACTTTCTAAATGGCTAAAATTTTCCATATGCATCTTATCTTTAACTACAAAGCAAAATTACTTTAATTTTAATGAGGAATCAAGTACACCAGCATATTTCATACTATTTCATTATCAAAACCCTATCTTTTTCCATCATGAACCATTATATTATAAAAATTAAATAATTATCAAATTCCCTTTCCACAAACACCCCTATCAGAAACATGTTCTTTATTTTCTCTTTATTGGGAAATAAATGCAAAAAAATTGCTATGTTGCAAACTATTTAGAATGTTGGAAACCACATATTATTATGGTGATAGCATATTTATCTCTATTTTTCATTTTACAAAAAATAATTTTGACATATGTTCTTTGTGCCACTATACAATGCATTATTTTTGTAATGCATTTCTTTCTTTGAAAGAAAACCTAATAGGCAATGTCATAAAAACATACTGACTATTGCAAATTGGAAAACATACATTGTAAAGATGGGTTTTATCTATGATGAAGATGGAATGGAAGGTAATTAGTTCACTATCCAATATATTTTAGATTTATTGGATGTCAACATTTGCCTATGCTTGTTGACCAGTCAACAAATAGTCAAAACCTATAATGATTGTGCTCAATCATAAGCCTTAGATAACATCATTTTTAATAACAGTACATTGTGAATCATTATCTATGAAATAACATACTGAACTGAGGGCATGTGCTATTAGTGGTTGTTCTAAAACATTATATAAATGAAACAAACTCTCGTTACATAAAATAAAGAATATTGCACGTGAAACAAAAAGAAGACATGTGCAATATAAATCATTGATAATAGATAATGATATGAAGCTACAATTTGACACTTTTGCTTTTACTACATATGCATTACCACATCTTGGTACCAACTCTTTAAATCAATTGAAGAACATGGTGCATAATTAAAAAAGTAAGGAAATTTTATCAACAACAAAAGCAATACAAATATTTTAAAAACATACAAATACACCCATACATGTTTGTGGTGTTTTCAATCTAATTATAGTTCAAGCATAGTATGAAGCATTTTAATATGTCCAAAAAAAAGCATGTAAATGATTAATGTTAAATTTTAAAGCCACTCAAATAAAAAATATCTATTAAAACTATAATCGATCATTAAGAGATGGAAATATTCCTACATTTAAAACATCCATTAATATTAGATTGAATACATGATTGAGATTTGTTGGCATGTTATCACATCTTGTTTGTTTTGTTTTAAATTGCATTTCCTCAAATAAGATACTTAGGATACAACATGCCATAAATTATTTTGATAGGGTTGATTATCAATGTCCTATCAAGTGTTGATAGAATTTAGAAACTGATATCTTGATCTATATATTAAAAAATAACAATTACAATAGCTTTAAATAGATGATTGGAATATAAAATTTCATATCAAATAAAAAGAGTTTGTTCTAAACTTATTATGAAGGCATTACAACAACTATGTGTAGATAGATTCTACATCTCTCATAATGTGAAAATTAAGTTTGATTGTGTTGGGTGAATATTTTGTCAACCAGCTAACTAGTGAGCAAAATAGGTCTCTTCAACCATAGCACAAGGAGATTGGTTAGCCAGATGTGTAGGTTTACTACATCAACAGGGGACAAATCTCTCCTCTCATCAAGGGGAGGTTCCCTATGAATATGCAGGAGCTATATATATATATATATATATATATAATTAGAAAATAACACTCAAGGGTAGAGTACACCATCCATCTCTCTTATTTCATAGATGATGTTCACAAAGAAAGGAGAAGATCTTGGTGAAAACACTGAAGGCACTTCTCTTCTTTCAGAAGTGTTCTTGCAGAGGATAGCAAGATTTCTTTTAGGTAAGATAAGTAACTAGTAACAGAGTATAGAGTATCCAACAATCTAAGATTTAGCACAAAATCTTCACCTTGACTGCCCAAGAGTGAAATACGAAGAACAATGGGGGTAAAAAGTCCTCCCAAGGTCCTTTACATAAGAACAAAAACTAAAAACACACACTAAAGACAACTATGATAGCAAAAAGTCTGAAAGTAACTGTCTTCAGGGCACCTTCCTTATCACTTCCACCAGTTCTGCTTGTTAGTTTAAATAAACAAGAATATGTCTAGAAGACAGACATAAGAACAATCTCCTAAAATGGCACAAGCTATGACAGTACAAAGTCTGCAAGTAACTTGCTTTCTCATTCAGATAAAATAATATGAACGATAATCTGAGCTAAAAGTCTCAGTATTTACCTTTCAATTTGGGCAGAGTTTTGCTTTTGTGATAAAAAAGATCTCCCCTAAAACAAACCAAGAAATTACAATATATAGAGACCAAGGAAGGCTTGGCACTTTGTCCCATGGAGTGGCCCATGCTGTGTATTAATGCCTGAGTCACTTATTCTATCACCTGCTATCCATGCAGCTGTCCACTTTGCCTTTACTCCAAAGGAGACAAACAGGCTATGCCTTCAATGTTTGTACGCCCAAAGATCTACCTGATAAATTGTTCCACCTTCTGGAAATAACTCTTGTAAATATATTGGCCTTTCCCTTTTTACACTATGATTTGAGCCCTTGGGCTACCTTTTCCCTTTTCTGGTTTTCTTGGTTCATTTTCTTGATGGTTCTTCCTTTTGGCCTTCGCCTTAAGGCCCTTGAATGCATTTTGGTCCATGTTTAAGCCTATAGAGATCAACAAACACTTTGATGCTACAAATTTGACATCTACAGGTCCATTATCATTTGAAAGTTAACAACTAGTTGGTCATCCTAAATTTGACGTCTGCGGGCCTGTCATCCTCCTTACCAATTCCTTTGTGTCTTTCCCGCTTGCTCTGGCTTCTTTTTGCTGTGAAACAGGTGAGGACACATTGTAGCATCCACTAGACTTTGAGAGAATCTTATTAGAATAAGCTTTGAAACTTATTAGAAACTTGAAGCATGGATACAGACACTTATCACACTCTATTGAATTAGAATGAGACACGTGGCATGTTCTGATACTTTGAAACATACTAAAAACTGTGTCCCAGCAGATGACACTTGGTAGCTTTTGCTTGACTTTCTAAGGGATGCACGGTGGCTTTCGCTGCACTTTGAGGTTTGATCTTTCTCAGAGGGAACTTGCCCTTCAGGGTCTTGAAAGACGGTTCACTTTCTTAGTGTTGACTATTCCCTGCGAGGGTACCTAGCCTTCAAGATCTTCTAAGCAGCTTTCGGGCTTTAATTCTTTCAGAGGGATATTGTTTCTTTACTTCCTTTAGACAATTTGTCTGAAAGAAATCTTTTCTTCGCTCTACGTCTTTGTATTGGGAGTGTTCCATTTTTGACACATGGCACATTCTACTACTTTTAACAAGTGATACATCACACCTTCTGCTAGAATAGGTGAGGACAGTTTGTGGCATCTTCCTAACATATAGGATCTTTTAGAAACCTTTGAGAGTTCTACGGGAGATGACACGTGGTGGCTTTTGCAGGGACTTAGAAACACTACATAAACATTCAGGACTCATTTGGATTCATGTGGATGATGACGCTTGGCATGTTTTGCTTGTTCTTGTGACTTACTCAGGGTCCACCACAGTCCTTACTCAATAAACGTAGATGTGGACACTTGGCAGCCTCTATCGAGTCTTACTAGGGACACATGGCAACTTCCATGGCTTCTTAGAAACATATTACAACCTTTCGCAATTACCACTTGGCATTTTCTATGGGACCCAGAGAGAAGCTTGGAAACTTATAAGAAGCTTGAAACATGGATGCTGACACTTGTCGTGCTCTGCTTACTCTTTAGTAACTTACCCAGGCCCCACCATAGTCTTTACTTGATAATGAAACCAAAAGAAGATACAATGACCATTAACACTTGGTATCCTCTACCAAGCTTTGCAAATGACATGCGGTACATTCCATTACTTTGAGAAAAAGATATTGAAACCTTCCACATTTGCTACTTGTCGCCTTCCGTAGAACTCTATAAGGGACATGCAGCGTGTTCCACTCTTTGTTCCTTTTCTTTTGTGCGCTCCTTTGAACCGTTTGATTGAACCAACTGATTGAACTAATCTTGGAAATGTATAAGTGATGGACACTTTCTATTTCAAAGGAATTTACCTATTAAAGCCATCAAACCCTTTGAACCTGTTAATTTCAAGCATGTTGACTCTGTATATTTCTTTCTGCGAAGTCCATAGAAATTGAGAAGCTTGAAAAATGAGGAATTTGAATGCTCAAGACAAATTTTGAAAATGGAAAAGATAATTTTGGTCTATACAAGGCCAAAATAGTCCATAGGTTGCCCCAAAAATGAGTGACATTTTTTGGGGACAACAGCTAGCTCCAGTTGGGGAACTTTCTTCAGTTGAAAACTTGAAACTACTGAGAGGAGTAGAAATCAGAATCTCCAGTGCCTTTGAAGTATGCCATTAGGCTATGGAGTCATGCTACCCAAAAAGAAAGGCTCCAAAAAATGAAAATGAACTACACAAAGTAGAAACAAAGACTATAAAGATATATATATGTACAGGTGAACTTATTTGACACTTCAAGAATAAAAGTGCTTCAGATGTTGCCCATTGTGAGGCAGAGTAAAGAGCATGCTATCTTGATATTTCAATAGGAAGTTGTTCTCATCATTGAGCTGATGGATAATAAATGGACCTATCCAAAGAGAATCAAACTTTCCATGCATCCCCTTTGGTTCTCTTCTTTTTTCCCAGAGTAGGACTTGATCTCCAACCGAGAAATCATGGTTCTTTGCCTTCTTGTCAAAGATCTTCTTCCCTAAACTTTGGTCAGCAGTAATTCGGTCCACCACCATAGTTTTTTGCTCATCCAGCTCATTCAGGCACATGATCCTCTTATCAAGGAGGATTTCATATGTCTAATCTTCAATTGCCTTAGCCAATTTCAATGGTGGCAATTCCAAGGTGATTGGTATCTCAACATTGATACCATAAAAAAGTTGGAAAGGAGACATACCAATTGCTCTCTTTGGTATAATTCTATCTACCCATAGAGCATTAACCAATGCTTTATGCCATGTCCTTTGGTTGTCATCCACTAGCTTCTTGATGATAGTCACCAAGTTCTTATTTCTTGATTCAGCTTATCCATTCCCTTGTGGAAAATAATCAAAAGAGTGGGAGAGTGTAATCCCATAGTAGAAATAGAATTGAGTGATCTCTTGGGAAGTGAAACAAGCTACATTGTTAGTAAAAATATTGGTTGGGACCTCAAACCTGAAAATGATGTTCTCTTTGAGGAAATTGCACACTACTTCTAAAGTAGCATGTTTGGTTAGAATTGCTTCCACCCACTTGGTGAATTAGTCTGTTGCTGTGAGGACATAATCATGTCTAGCACTTGAAGATGGGTTTATAGCACCAATGAAATCAATTCCCCACTACTAGAATGGCTCCTCTATGACCACTGGCTTGAGAGGTAGGGCAACTATCTTGGGTCTCCCAACAAACTGTTGGCATAGTTCACATTTCCTTACCCACTTGTATGCATCTTAAAAGAGAGTTGGACAATAATACTTGGCTCAAAAAAATTTATGGGCAGTCACAAGAGCAAAAAAATGTCCTCCATAGGCCAGATTGTGGAAAGATTTCAAAAGTTGGTTTTGATGCTCCTTGTCCACGTAGCGAAGGAACATTCGATCAAGGTTCCTCTTATATAGTCCATTGTCCCAAAGGATGAAATTGGCAGATTTCAAATTGATAGTCCTCCTTTTTTTATAAGATAGGTGAGCAAGACACTCACCATAAGTAAGGAAATGAGTAATACCTGAATACCACTCATTTGTGGTGGAAACAAAGAGGACTGTTGGCATGTCTTCTTCTTTTGATTCTTCATGCTCTGTTCCTTCTGGCTTGTTATCAGAAATTAATTAACATAACCCCTTTCCATGCACCAACTTCATTGGCTTGATGATGAGATCAAACTCTTGGATCTTTACAATCCAATTTCCTCTTTTCATCCCAAACTCCTGCTGAGTTAGTATGGATTTGACCGCGGTGTCAGGAACCAAGGCAGTAGTGTGTGAATTCAAGATGTAAAAGCAAAAATGCTTTACTGCCTTCACCACTACATAAGCATGCTTCTCTATGTTTGAATACTTTAGCTTATGAGCTTTGAGAGGATAGCTCATGAAGGAATGAGAGATTCCACAGCTTCTTCATTCTGCTGAACAAGGATGGCTGAAAGTGTGTGTTTAGAAGCATAACTATACATGTGGAAATCTTTCATATAATCTAGACAAACTAGAAATGGGGCGTGGGCAATGGAAGTCTTAATATCCTCAAATGCTAACTTGCCTTCTTCAGTCTAGCTGAAGGTGGCCTTTCCCTTCATCATGTTTACAATGTGCCTAGCCTTCTCAACAAACTCGGGGATGAACCTCTCTAAGAAATTCACCTTTCCAAAGAAAGAGTGAACAACAGTCTTACTTGTGGGCAAGGTAAGCTCTTGGATAGACTTGACTCTGTCTAAGTCAATCTTTATGTCTCCTTTGGACACAATGTGTCTTTGAAGTTTCCCCTCTATTACTTAAAAAATTGACTTATTAGGGTTTAAGGAAATGCTATTTTGGTGGCAGCATTCTAGCACTTGTTGCAAGTGGCATATATGATCTGGGCGATGCTTAGAAAAGATGCTCAAGTCATCAAGATAGACTATGATGAACTTACCCATCTCATCCTTGAAGGCAGGGTCCATTGCTCTTTGGAAGGTGGCACCAGCATTTAACAAGCCAAAAGGCATCCTTCTATATGCAAATGTGCCCCAAGGTGAGGTGAAGGCAGTCTTATGCTGGTATACCTCACCAACTTTAACCTAATTATATCATGAGAAGCCATCTAGCATTGATAACATCTTTGAAATAATCACTGTCTATAGCACTTGATCCATGATTGGTAAAGGATAGTTATCCTTTAAGGATGACTAATTCAAGTTCTTGAAATCCACATAGAGGTGAGTTTCACCATTTTTCTTCCTTATAGGCACTACATTTGCAATCCATGTGGAATAATGGATTGGAAAGATTATCCTGGCATTTAGCATTTTTTGTATCTTAGATAGAATAGCACCTAATATCTTTGGATTGCACTGCCTAGATTTTTGCTTGTAAGGCACTGAGTTAGCCTTGAGAGGAATGTCATGGAAAATTTCATCAGGCCTGAGTGACTTCAGGTCATAATAGGAGTAAGCTAAGACATCCATGTACTGATGGAGCAAAGTAGTGAACTTGAACTTTTTCTCAAGAGTACAACATTTCCCAATGTTCACCATCTTGGGATCATCCTTGGTACCTAGATTTACTTGATCAAACTCCTAGGAGAAGCTTGAATCCATTTGTTATTGTTTAATGAATTTTTCATGTTTTTCAAATAGATTCTCAAGGGAATCTAGGCCTTTGGGAATATTATTCCCTTTAAATTCTAGGAACTCCTCACCTGTGTCTGTATTTGATTCAAGAGCTGGTTCACACTTTTGAGGTTCACTGCCTTCAAAATACAGCTATTCAAAGCTATCCTTTTTCTCTAGAAGGCAATGATTTGATTGTCATCATTAAACACTTGACAATGACTGGCATTATTAGGCACACTTGGCCAAAAGACCAGGTCAATAGTGTACCTGTCTCCTTTGAAGTCTGTGTGGGGGACCAAGAGAGTAGCTAAAACAGCCATTGCATCAGCCCAGTCATTGAATTTTCTAGGAATGGTACAGATGTTGAAAGCATCAAAGCCTTTAATCTGGTTCCAAACTAAATTACGATAGTGGCACAATCATGCATTCTTGGATTGGTACAGGTTTCTCACCTGACGAACCACTAGTTCAACATCTCCTTTGGCATGAAGGAGCTTGATGCCTTTGTCTCAAGTGGCCCTCAATCCAAGCAGCAGGGATTCATATTCAGCTATTTTATTAGTGTTTTTGAATTGCAACTTTTAGGATGAATGAAAAATATCTCCTTGAGGAGATATCAAAATGACCCCACCTCCTAAACCGATAGAGGAGCAGCTTCCATCAAATTCAAGAACCCATACATCATTAGACATTGATTTTCCTTTGGATTCTTCTTCATTCAGAGGTGAAGATCCTTTCACATTGGTATTGCACTCCACCAACTCTCTTGTTGTTCTAGCTGAAATCATTTCCAGGTTGTCACCTGTAGGAGCTTCATCAGATGCCTCATTAACTTCATCCATGGATAGAAAGTAGTTACCCATGCCTGAAGACTCAAACAAAATTTGAGCCTCAGGTGCTGAGGTCCGGATAACCACATATTTTATTTTCTTCTCAGGGAGTAGCCTCTTCATAACACCTTTGACTGGAATCCTCTCTTTGGATAAGTCCATGCTCAATTCACCACCAACATCCCTGTAGAAATTCCACCCAAGAAGGATGTCATATGATGCTAGGACATTGGCTACCACAATAGTCATCTTGATTCTTTTGTCTGGGAATGTTGTAAATGCAAATTGGGCATCCTTAATTTGTCCTAGTAGAGTTACTTTATTATTCTCCATGGAGAAACATCAACCGCACATCTTGGTGAATGTGAGGCCAATGGATTCAACCACTTTGGCAAGCATGACATTGTTTGAAGCTCCAAAATCAATGATACAATTGTTCAACTGATGTCCATTATCAGCAATGAGACATAGAAAGGTTCAGTCCTACCAGGAGTAGCAAGAGGAGTGATGACAAGGTTGTTCCTAGTGGGTGCATTCTTGGGGGAATAATGAGTCGCCTTGGGAATTTCTTATCCTATAGGGATGGCCTGGTTTTTAACACATTGAACCAGTTTGTCTAATTGCATGGAGTTAGACTGTAAAAATTCAAATTCAAACATTTGAATTTTGGTTTTTTTTATATGGTAAATGATATAAAATGTTGGAAATAAACTATGCACAGAGGATGGGATTTCATCCTTTTGAGTTTTAGGAGGGGGAGAACTGGACTATAAATTTGAATTAGAAGGCGTAGGGATGTTTGGTGTACTTACCTTTCTAGCAGTCACCGAGTTCTTTGGCTGGAAGGGTAGAGTGGTTCCACACTTAGAAATTGAGATTGTTGGTTGAGTTCACTCATTTGTCTTCTCTTTATCATCATCTTGACCTTATTGATTCTTGGACCAGGTGAATATAACATATGATCCCTCAGCTATATTACCTTCCCTTCTAGGTTCATCCTGATAATTTAGGAAAGCAATATTGGAGTCACCAGCTAATTCTTCTTCTTCCTCAGTGAAGAGATTAGCGTCATCTTCAGAACTCAACTCAGGCTAAAATGAGAAATCTGATTTAGCTTCAAGATATCCAACCACTGAGTTTGTTAGAGGTGCTTCAATGACACGTTTATTCCTTTGAGCAGGAGGAAGATGATTGGTTTGCCCTTGGTTCTTGACAGCGTTGCCTTGGTAGGATTGATTAGGGGATTTCCTCCTTGGTACATCTCTGTATCAAAGAATAGATGACATCCCTTGTGCCATTTGTTTTTTGAGGACCAGCAATTCATTTGCTAGCTTCTGCACCATTAGATCAGTGGTAGCTGAAGGGGAGTATTCAGAGGAAGAATAAGATCTACCTCTGTTGGGATCTCTCCTTATCTTTCCTGCCAAGATAACGTCATCTTCAACTTCAGTAGCCAAGTATTGAGCAGCCTTGAGGTCTATGTGGCTAGCACGTCTTAGTAAAAAACTCACTTCAGGTAGTTGTGAGTTGATGAAGAAGCATTTGAGGTTTTCAGGTGTCAACTAAGCAATAGAAAGAATTTATTTCCTCAGCTTATCAAACTTTGCTATGAAATCCATCATAGGTTCATGAAGTTCCTTCTTCATTTGTGTGAGATAGGCCAGCAAGGCATGTGCATTTTTCATAGGCTTGAATCTGACTTCAAATTTGGCTTTGAGTGTGTCCCAATCAGTTACTGATCTAGCTTGCAGATGGTAGAACCAGTCTGCAGCAGCACCTTGTAGCGTTTCCACAAAAATCCTAATCGCCACATCTTCAAATTCCATGCCTATCACGCCATAGGCTATGCTGAAGGCTACAATGTGTTCATCAGGATGAACTTTCCCATTAGCAAAGAATTTGGGGAAATTGTTCCTTGAACTACGTGGAAGCTCATGCAAAGGTGGAGTCAAATTTAGTGGACCAAAAGAGTTACACCAGGGGCCTTGAACTACCATGATTATATTATTGAAAGCAATGATAACAAATCTAGGAGAAGTATGGATAGACAAAGCTCTGCTAACAATAGAAAAAATAGCTCTGCCTTGTGTTGGTGTCCTGGTACGGGTAGGAGGAACACTCCTGGATCATTGAACTTGAAGTTGGGAAGGAAGTAAGTCAAAATTTCCTTGCTGCACCAAATCAAAGACAAGGTCAACAACACCTTGAATTCTCTAGCTGCTGGTATAGCATGGAGTTGCCAGATTGTGAAACAAAAATGGAAAAAGACTGGTCTTGTTTCAACTTGAAGCTTGAGGCTTCAAACTACTTGTCCTTCCCCAACAGAGTCACCAAAAACTATTGGGTTAATATTTTGTCAACCAACTAACTGGTAAGCAAAATAGGTCTCTTCAACCACAGCATAGGGAGATTGGTCAGCTAGATGTGCAGGTTTACTACATCAACAGGGGACAAATCTCTCATCTCATAAAGGGGAGGTTCCCTATGAATATACAGGGAGCTATATACTATATATATAAGCAAAAAATAACACTCAAGGGTAGGGTACACCATCCATCTCTCTTCTTTTAGAGATGATTTTCACAAACAAAGGAGAATATCTTGGTGAAAACACTGAATGCACTTCTCTTCTTTCACAAGTGTTCTTGCAGGGGACAACAAGAGTTCTTTTAGGTAGGATAAGTAACTAGTAACAGAGTACAGAGTAACCAACAATCTAAGATGTAGCACAAAGTCTCCACCTTGACTTCCCAAGAGTGAAATACGAAGAACAATGAGGGCACATCATCCCAAGGTCCTTTACACAGGAATAGAAACTAAAAACACACACTGAAGACAACTATGATAGCACTAAGTCTGAAAGTAACTGTATTCAAGACCCCTTCCTTATCACCTCCACTAGTTCTACCTATTAGTTTAAATAAACAAGAATGCATCTAGAAGATAGACATAAGAACAATTTCCTAAAATGGCACAAGCTATGACAGTACAAAGTCTACAAGTAAGTTACTTTCTCATTCAGATAAAATAATATGGACAACAATCTGAGCTCAAAGTCTCAGTATTCACCTTTCAATTTGGGTAGAGTTTTGCTTCTATGATCAAAAATATCTCCCTTAAAACAAACCAAGAGATTAAAATATATAGAGACCAAGGAAGGCTTGGCACTTTGTCCCATGGAGCAGCCTATGCTATGGATTAATGCCTTGAATGCATCTTTGGTTTTGTCAGGGAGGGCCATGCTGGAATAGGGTGGCTGCCATAACTGTGGCATGTTGATTCATCTTGAATGTCTTCTCCTGAGCCTGAGTCACTTATTATATCACCTACTATTCATGCAACTATCCACTTTGCCTTCACTCCAAAGGAGATAAACAAGCTGCGCCTTCAATGTTTGCAGGGCCAAATATCTACCTAATGGACTGTTCCACCTACTAGAAATAACTCCTACAGATATTTTGGCCTTTCCCTTTTTCCACTATGATTTGAGCCCTCGAGCTACCTTTTCCATTTTTTGGTTTTCTCAGTTCAATTTCTCGATGATTCTTCCTTTCAGCCTTGGCCTTAAGGCCCTTGAATGCATTTTGGTCCACGTTTAAGCCTGCAAAGATCAACAGACACTTTGATGCTAAAAATTGGACATCTACGGGTCTGTCATCATTTGAAAGTTAATAGCTAGTTGGTCATCCTAAATTTGACATCTGTGGGCTTGTCATCCTCCTTAGCAATTCCTTCATGTCTTTCTTGCTTGCTCTGGCTGCTTTCTGCTGTGAAACAAGTGAGGACACATGGCAGCATCCACTGGTCTTTGAGAGAAGCTTATCAGAATAAGATTTGAAACTTACTATAAACCTGAAGCATGGATGCAGACACTTGTCACACTCTATTCAGTTAGAAAAAGACACGTGACACGTTTCGCTGCTTTGAAACATACTAGAAACTATGTCTCGACAAACAACACTTGGCAGCTTCTTCTTGACTTTCTAAGGGATGTGCGGTGGCTTTCGCTATACTTTGAGGTTTGATCTTTCTCAAAGGGAACTTTCCCTTTGGGGTATTGAAAGATGGTTCACTTTCAGAGTGTCGACTATTCCCCACTAGGGTACCTACCCTTCGAGATCTTTCAGCCAACTTTCAGGCTTTAGTTCTTTTAAAGGGCTATTGTTTCTTTACTTCCTTCAAATAATTTTTCTGAAGGAATCCATTCAGACAATTTGTTCGAAGGAAATCTTTTCTTCACTCTATGTATTTGTATTAGGAGTGTTCCATTTTTGACACGTGGCACGTTTCAATACTTTTAATAAGTGATACGTGGCATCTTCCATCAAAATAGGTGAGGGCACTTGGCGACATTCGCCTAACGTATAGGAGCTTTTAGAAACCTTTGAGATTATTGTGGGAGATGACATGTGGTGGCTTCTGCTAGGCTTTAGAAAAACTATAGAAACATTTAGGACTCATTTGGATTAATGCAGATGATGAAACTTGGTGCATTCCACTTATTCCTATGACTTACTCAAGGTCCACCACAGTCCTTACTCAATAACTGCAGATGTTGACACTTGGCGGCCTCCACCGAGTCTTACCAAGGACACGTGGCAACTTCTGTGGCTTCTTAGAAATAGATTACAACCTTCCATGATTACCACTTGGCATTTTCCATGGGACCCTTAGAGAAGCTTGGGAACTTATAAGAATCTTGAAACATGGATGTTGACACTTGTCATGCTCCAATTACTCTTTTAGCAACTTTCTTAGGGCTTGCCACAGTCTTTACTCGATAATGAAACCAAAAGAAGATACATTGACCATTGACACCTGGCAGCCTCTATCGAGCTTTACAGATTACATGCAGCACGTTTCATTTCTTTGAGAAAAATATATTGAAACCTTCCACAGCTGCCACTTATCGCCTTCTGTGGAACTCTACAAGGGATATGTGGCATGTTCTGCTCTTTGGTCCTTTTCTTTTGCGTGCTCCTTTGAACAGTTTGATTGAACCAATCGATTGAACCAACCCTAGAAATGTATAAGTGCTGGACAGTTGCTCTTTAAAAGGAATTTAACTGTTAAAGCCATTGAACCCTTTGAACTTGTTAATTTCAAGCATGTTGAGTCTGTAGATTTCTTTCTATGAAGTCCATAGAAATTGAGAAGCTTGAAAAATGAGGAATTTGAATGCTCAGGACAAATTTCGAAAAGGGAAGAGACAATTTTGGTTTGTGTAGGACCAAAATAGTCCATAGGTTGTCCCAAAAATGAGTGACATTTTTTGGGGACAACAAATTGGAAACCATTTATATCATAAAATGTTATTGATAATGTAAATACTAGTGGCATAACTAGTGAATCTAAAAGTTATGATGATAGTGAAAATAATGTCTCTTCTAACACAGATGAAAATAGGTCCAGTGATAATTTGGTGCATGGTTTTGTAAACTCAACATGTATTATTGCATTAGAGGAAAAAATAATTGTAATACCACTAGTTAAAGGAAATTCTCTTGGAATTTTCATATACAAATATTTAGAAGAAATGAACTTTCCAATAGTTTTCTTTGGCAATCTTTGTGACAATGAAATTATGTCAAGTTTTTCATATTAAAAAAATCACAATCAGAGCTTTTGCATAGTGATATTTCTTTATAATATCATGTTACAAATTTATTTTAAGAAATCAAAATATTCATAGACCAATTTGGAAAGATAATATAGATATGAATTAGGAAATGTCAGTTAAAAGGAAGAAAGATTTTTCTTAGAGACATCAAATACAAGCCGAATATATAAAAGTTGCTTAAATCATAAATTAGATAAGTTGATTTCAAAAAAATCACATTTCAGCTGGTTACATGTAAGGTCTTATAAAAATGTCTTTTACAATGATATGTCAATTAGGGCCTCCAATATTTTTCTTGACTTTCACAAGTGCTAAACATTCCTAGAAACCATTAACAAATGAATTGAAATAATTGTATCAAAAACATTAAAAAAAGTCAATTTCATAATTAAATGAATTGGGTAAGGCAAATGACATTTATTTTCTTATGAGAATAGATCTAATCACTTTTACACATTACTATAGACGTCATACCAATTAATTGAAATAAATACATTATGTGATGACAAATTATTTCTAGGCAAAATCACTTATTATTTTTGTGTAACAAAATTTCATCATTATGACCATTACATGGTATGGATTGAAGATTCATCAGCATATGGTAAAAAATAAAATTCAAAAATTATATATTTTATAGACATACACAAGTTATAATACTGATTTTCTAGAAAAATAACTTGGAAAAAGTACATATTCATCATCATACCAATACTTATATATAAAATAAAGAAAAAAAAATGTAGATACAATTTTCCACAACTCCTAATGAAACAAAAAAAATGAACCATGCAAACTAGGAAATGCACATTCATTTACGATATAAAATAAAATTTACATGTTGTTAGGCACAAAATAATATAATGATCTAGATAATTTTGATACTTGTTCATGATCTACAAATAGATGAGTGTCGATACATAACAAAAATTAAAAACCCAATTGGATAAACCCAATTTTTATTGAACACAAGTTGTCTTAGGTTTGGAATAATAATTTCATAAAAAACATGTGATACTTATGGCAAGCCAACACAGATGCATAGTTTAATTTAAATTTATGTGTTGTAGAAACATATTGTGGTTCATATATGACAAAAGTAAATCCAAAAATTACACATGCTTTTAAAAATATATGTAAAAAACATGTGGAAGCTAACATAGACACTATTTAGATGTTATATAGACTAAGAAATGTAATGCTAAATTATCAACAAATATCTATACAATAAGTTATTCACTTAATGTTGCCATTATCATTAAATCATTGCTTAAGAACATGTATCTTTATGAATACATCATCACTTCATGAATGGACAATTATTTTTAAACCTCTAATTATTTTGAGGCAAAGACAAGAATAATCCAAAAATATTATATGTTAATCGATTATAGACTATTACACTATATGGCCTAGGATAATCGATCATATCTGTTTAGCCAAATTTATTTTTCTACATGAAAAAAATGGAAATTTATTTAAGAGGAAAAAAATAAATGTAATACATTTTATTAATTACAATAAACATATTGACCCTAAAAACTATTGTCGTGAATGATTATCATTATATGTTCCATTCATAAATAATGAAACCACTTTGAAGAAAAGTATTGAAACATAGAAATATGCATTTAACGTGTAAAAAAAAAGTAAATGAGGAAAAGATCAACTACGACATCAGTCATATGTGGGGAGACTATTAGTGTAGTTTTTTATTCCATTGAATGGTTTTTTCCTACAAATGTTTAGTTTAGCTTTCTTAGGTCTCTTTTAGGTCATTGTGAAAGATAATCCCACATTCATGAGGAAGTGAGGACATGTATATCTTTCACATATATAATCCTTCCTAAAAAATTTATGGCTAATGATGGTAATGTTAATATTATTATATTTTGATTGTTGAGTAATTACTTCTTCTAGTTCATGTTTGATTTCACTACTACACATAGGTAATCACATCATGTATTCAACTCTATTCAGTAGATCCTCAATTGTGGCCCACTTTGACATTGTATTAGATATTTTTTGGTAGGTGAATGTTATTATGCTTGTTGTGAAATCATGATTTTTTTGTATGTATGTAATAAACCTTCCACTTTTTGACCTAACATATTGTAAATTCATCATCTCTTATATTTTGCTCTTCTTATTGGATCCTCAGTGGATTCAGATTCATAAAAAGAACAAAGGGAGAAGGTGTCTCTTACTGATCACATATTATTTGGTAGATTTTCATGCAAAATAGATTACACCATCATATTTATAATGTATCAAAACCCGAAGATCGATTGTAAACATAACTTAGTTTTATAATAGTCAATTTTTACCTTCTTAGAGGGTTTCAAGGCTTTTATAGAAATTTCATGTAAATTTTTACAATCTATAGTTTTAAAATAAAAATCCTTTCTAGTTTTTTGGAGATCTCTAGTGGGTCTTTGGTCAATTTTAAAGAGGTGCATAAATATAGTGTTTTTTTTTATAAAATTAGGGTTTCATACTTGTATTGACTATGTGAATCATCGACATCTCTGATCAATGAAACGATGCCTCCAAACTTAGACATACCAAAAACCTAATGGCTGTAAGTATAGGATGTATCTCCGATGAGAAATACTGACATCAAGACTTTTAACTATGGGAGCAATGGGTTTTCTTAGCATCAGGACTTTTAACTACAAGAGCAATCAAATTTTTTAGCGTTGATACTTTTGACTATGAGAGCAGTTAAAAACCTTGACATGTGCATGGAGGGAATACATTCATGATGCATATCCTTATTGAAAGAAATTTTCAACATCTTGGCATCAACTTTGAGGTGTATGTGCAATCTAAAACCCCAATGTAATAGGGTCCTGCAACCCTGACATTAAACATTTCAACTATAGGAGTAGTTTAAAACCTTATTAAGTGTACAACCTCCCCCATTTATCAATGTGAACATAGGTTAGTTTCTAAATGAATATAAACCCATGTGTTAGAGATAAGTCAACATTGGTTGGTGAATGACAAGGCATCCTTACCAACACATTTGAACAGAATTTACACATGTGGGTTTGTAAATAAATGACCTCATAAATCACCCTAAATAACCAAATAACCACATAAGCATGGTGAATAATAAAAGTGAAGTTAGAACCTAAAGTGAAAAATCTAAACTAACAGTAAGATCCACATTTTCATTTCCTTAGGTAGTAAGTTATAAATTATGTTAACATCCTCATAAACATAAATGGTTTCCATAAAGAGATGTCCTTAGTATTTTTTTAGAGGAATGACCACATGTTGAGTGTCATCCTCAAAGATGACATAATTCTTATTGAAACATAAGTCAACTTTATTCACATAGCACCAAGTTTGACCTAAGAGAGTAGGGAAGTCATCATATTTAGCATGCTTGATCACTTTAAAATTGCCCTTGGATGTGACACATAAGATATTGGTAGTGGCATCTTTAAAAATGCCTGTGAGTAGTGCACGATTCTTATTTTCCATGAAAGAAACATGTGGGTAGGGATGCAAAGTGGTGATCCCCATATTTTTACATACATCTTTCATTAAAACATTAACCTATGTGTCAATGTCCACTATGACATCACATATCATCAATCCATCAATGGATGCATTGACAAGATCCTCTTTATCACATTTTGGATTTGATTGAATATGGGTCTCTTGTCATCACACATAATTTCAAAAATTATCCTCCAAAGGCTTTGTCATTTGTTATCTTAACCAATTATTTATGAGGGGAATGATGTCTTCTCTAAGGAGTAGTTTTCACAGATATCAAAACTCATCATGCCCTAAGGTTGTGGGTGATATATCTATTTACATTTCAACATCCATGGTAGCACCCTTGTCCTTCAAGAACTCTATTTCACCTTCTAACTCCCATACCAAGGCCACCATGTCATACAACACCTCTTTCTAACATTGAGCATATAGATAGTGTTACACACAAGGTTCTTCATGTTGAACATTTCAGTAGGTGGATTTGAAATTAGTTGGGAATGAACACCACTCTAAGTAGTAATATTTACCTTAGATCTATCCAGTGGAGTGGTAGGGCACACTCTATATTGAGCATTTGGAGTTTTTACAACATGTATCATCCCAGTGTCCACCTCATTCCATTATTTGGTGCTGGAAGCATATAAGTCTATACATTCTTTCAGTCGATGTTAATTTTTAAAAAAGACATGGGTTGGTTAGACCATGCAATCACCCTGTTAGTGGTCTAGAGATCCACTTATAACATGTATTTGGTGGAAAATGACCACCACATCATCCATTACCATACCCTTAACCTCTAAAATATTGACCTCCACTAGCCTCATGTGTGTTAGCTATATAAATTTGGCAAGTACCTCACATGTGTGATTCATGAATCTCATTGATGACCTAGCAGTCATTAGTATCATCTATATATGCATCACATATTTTATAGTATAGTGACACTTTAGATTAGGTGGAATGTTGAAACAAGGGACAACTCTTTACATCATGATCTTATTTATAGATCTCATAGGAATATTTTAGTATAGAACAAACTTTCCTCTATGGATAGTTATTCCTATTATTACCCTCTACATCATAATTAACACACCACCAACCACTGTATGTGTCATATGCATTATTGGCCATGAGATTATCTAGTTGAGAATCCATAGAAATTAATTGAACCTTCATAAAGGGTCTGATCCTTATATCTATTCTTCTCATGGATTCAACACGAAGGGTGACTTACAGATCTTCATGAGGACAATAAAGGTCTTTTGGAATAGGTCTCATCAAAAAAGAAGTAATAAACCTCCCATAAACCATTGAGCATGTTGTGTGGGGTTGATCTCAAATGATAGATTTGAAATAAGCATTTTGAAATGTGTATCTTATGCGCACACACTCTTAGTGAGATTTATCTTAATATATTTCAAGTAAGCAATACTTTTCTGCTCAAACTCAGGGATATCAAATTCTTAAAGAAAAATGTTCTTTAAAAATTCATAATTTATAATAGCTTGTTGAGGATCAAACGTTAGATACCATTTGTACACACTATCTAATAAAATAGTGGAAAAATGAGATACCTTTCACTCAATATAAGTTATACCCTACACCTTCCAAATGAATTCACACTTTTGAACATGCTCAACTATTTTTTTGAAACCTCAATATTTAGGTAAATAAAGCATCATCTCATAGTAGACTATAGGTACATTGGGTGATTACAGTTGACCCTATCATGGAGATACTCTAGTTCCTCTTGAACCTTGTGGTGGAAGTCGACTAACTCCTCTCAAGATACCTCATTATCCTTTTATATCCCTAGTGGAACCACCACTAGTTCTGTCTCCTACACCTCCTATAGTAATAGGTGCACCAAAAATATTGGGCACTGAGGGAGGTTAATTGGTTATTGTTGGGCCTATATTTTTCCCACTACTTACATTAAATCCACCTTGAATTCCAAGGTGAGCCATTGAAGTATTACTTATAATGGAAAGGTAAAGGTTAACACTAAATTACTATTTTGAACTTTTACTCCCAGATATTCTTCTACAAACTTAGCCTCAGATTCAAATTTAGATTCCACACTATCATAATCCTAATTTATTATAAGAATTACATCAAACTCAAATGTATGATCATGTATTATGATGGAGGAATTGGTCTTATTTGGATTGGTTTCCATTATCACCAATGTTTATCTTGCTTCTTTTGTGCATGCTTATATTAGTGATGGGCATAGACTTGTGGTTAAAGAGTACTCACTATGCCTTTTTCCCCTCCTTTGGATTCTTGTGACACTTTCAATATCCTTATATTTGACCTTCGGATCACTTCCTCTGATAGCCTTATGTCTAACCTCATCATACTTATATTTCCATAGTTATCACTAAATGAATTCCTTGCTAAACTAGCAATCCTAGACTAATGTATAACCTTCCATTTTCCCACCAGTCACATTTTCATGCACAAGATAGTTTAGTCATCCATGTGGAAATTACCAAGCCTAGATCAACCATAAGTTTATTTATTTATAAATTAAATTTATTGAGACACCTCCCACATGGTTCCCTTGTGAATTTGATCTATGCTTCTTCTGGGAAATAGTATGTAGAGACAACATGTTCCCAAATGTAGCTTTCGAGTTCTCCTTTCCACCACATGTCCACTACATGTGTCCAAGTAGCTTTCAACTTCACTAAGGTTATCTGATCCTCTATTGATCAAGGAGTCTTTCATTTGTAATTAATTCAATAGTCTTGCACATATGACAAAATGCAAACATGGAAGTAAATGGGTAATTATACAAAGAATTTTGTATATAAGGAATCATATAGATGATACTCTACCTGTGTGTACATATAAATTCTCAGTTCAATATATTTAAGTGCAAATTTATCTTCTATTATACCAACCCAATTTTCAATGTTTTCTAAATATAACCACTCAAGCATATTTCTACCATCGTGCTAATAAGTGTAATGAATCCTGGAAGAAAAAACAAAATGTTGGGGTTCTTTTATCTTTATCTTCACTCTACTAAGTATTAGTCACATGCCTAAAAAAAAGAAAAAACTAATGAGCTATCATATCTACATATGATAAAAGTAGTGACCTCATGCACTCACCTGAGGCACACAACCTAGACCAGTTCCCATTGATTTTGTAATGTGATGGTGGATATATATCTCTATCTACACTTGGATGCTTAGGTTACCATATATATACTTGGATGTTTAGGTTACTATATCTATACTTGGATGCTTAGGTTACCATTGATGTGTTCCTACCATATGAAGTGTTTGAAGGTGTTCTAAGGAATATCAAAGAGCAACATGTGTTAAGTAGGCCTAATGGGATTAAGTCTCTATGAGACCTAAATAAGAGATAAGGCCTAATTGAAGTGGGTCAGACCTAAAGGGACTCAAATCACATTTGATCCATATCTATGAGATTTCTTAATATCTATTCCAGGTCTGACCTAAGAAGATAAGAATGTTTGGCCAACTAAGAAGGATATGATCAAGTGACTTGTATAAGTACAAGATAGTTTTAGGCCTATTTATGCGAGTAAGAGAGAAGCATATGTGAAATTGACTAAAATATCACAAAGAGGAGTAGGAGGAGGTCATGTGGACCATAATAGGAATTTATAGGATCATTTATGAAGCTTTGATAGAGGTTTTTCATATGAGTACTAAGGTCATATGACCTAATCAAGTCGACAAGAGGGCTAGTTGAACAAAGAAGGCTATAGGCCAGTTTGAAAGAGATAGAAGTGTGTGAAGAGCCGAGGAAGAAGATCATCATTTGTTGTATGAGAAACAAAGTATTCAAAAAGTGATCAAGTTTTTTAAGTGGTTTATTTAGTGTTGAGTCATTTAGGGGATTGGTGCCTCCTTGCAAGTTTGTTTTTTTAAAAGCCTCGCTAAGTTGGTGCTTAGCTAGTTGGGGTTGGTGCTCCATGTAAAGTGATTGCTTTACTAAATTTGGTGTTTGTCTTATAGTAATATAGTCCAATTTTATCATCAGTGAGTTTTCTTCCCTTTCAGGTTTTTTCACATATATATTATGATCATGTGTTTTATGCTCTTGCTCTTGTGGATTGGCACTTAGCTTGTTAAGATGTAAATTCTTATTTAAATGATATATGTATGCTTACATAAAGTTTTTAAATAATTTTTTTGAATATTAATTCATCTCCCCCTCAATCATTTAACTTCCAACTTCTAGTGCCTTGACCCCAAAATACCACTATTTGATTAGTCTTTATAAATCCTACTTACTTCACTATTGGTTCTTGTATTTTATCCAATCGTGATACCCTTTAAAATATTTTTCCCCTTGCATAAATTTCTCTATCCTCCCCATTCCTATGAATCAAATAACATTCTCCTAGAGTCAAGATGATTTTTTAGGTCATCATTTAGTTTATCAAAGTGTCCTAAAACCCTAATTAAAGTCTCTCTAGCCTACCTAGGCCTTTATCCCCCTTTTATTACTACTAGGGAGCCCCTTACACATTTTGACGTGGTTCTCAATTTAGAATTTCCCACCACTTTCTTCAATTTATCCCTCTTCATTTATCCTAGAGGATGCAGATCAGGGTGTCATTTTCCATGGTCTTCCCCACCTCAACTTGCAACCATTATCATTTCTAGTCAATATCAATAAATAAATAAATAAACCTATTGGCAAGAATTTTTGAAGTGGTAGATGCCATCAAAATTTCAAGGGTGGATATTTTAAAAACACCACTTTTTGTAATTGTTCATAATTCTTAAGAAACATACTAATTTTCAATAGGCTATGATTTTTTTTTTAAAATGAAAATATGTCATACATAATATAAGACAAATAGAATATACATAAAATGTAGTATATAGTTAATGAGCTATCATCTAACCTAAATAAAGTATTGAAACTAATTTTTTACCTATTAAACTTTTATTTTTAAGTCCATAAATGATATCATAGCACCAAAAATGATGTTTTGGATTGTGTCATTGTAAACAAAGGAGTCTAAGAATTAAGAAAAAAAATATCTTGATCAATCATTAGGATTAAAATTTAAATTTGGTTGATATTCATGACAAACATCACCAACTTGATCATTTACATCATCATCATGATCATTTTAAAATAAATATTCCACCATATTTTAAATTCCAATGCTCTCTTCTACTACTAAATGAAATTTATATGAATAAATTTATTTATTTGATCACTTCAAAAAATTTAATAAATAGTTTTAATAAGAACTTTATTACTCCTTGTGATGTCATTAGGATGTATTTCATCTTCAAGATGACATTAAGGGAATATGTACTTTGCCTTTTTGTTGGTTGAGGTCAATGTTGAACATCAAAGTCACTATATAAATATGATGTATTATATACTTTTATATTGAATTAATAGTGGTAAAATATCTACACACATAAATATTATGATGGATTCATTTGAAAATAACATATAGAAAAATCTATTACCTAAATAAACTACTATTTAGTGTAAGAGGAGCTCTACCAATGTGTCCTCATTTACACAAAAATTATATCTCTATTTAGTTATCCAAATTTGTAAGTTTTGAAAAAAAAAAATGGTTCTAAAAAAATATGTGACAAAAACAAATTCCTTGCTTTTTAACTTTTTTTTTAAATAAATTTAAAAACTCTTATTTATTAATGAAAGTGAATATAATTATAACAATGGTAAAATAATTTTGTGATGTGCCCTATTATTGTATTATGTAGATATGAAAATAATTTTTTTGTTACTTATTTTTCTCTAGTGGCTCAAATGTGGCACTAAAATTAGTACCAACTTTGAGCCACATTATGCACTAATTTAGCATCACACATGGAAAACTAAATGAAAAAAGGACTAAATTGACTCAATTTATGTATAAAATTATGCTTCATATAGTAGGTTCTCTAAATAAAAAATTTATCATTACTAATTAGAGAGTACATTTTTTTAACAATGATACTCAAACCCTAACACCATCGATCTCATGAATGTTACTAAATTATTTATGTATATATTTTATGAAAAAGGTTTATCATGTTAAATATATTTTAATCTCCCTACTCTCTAAACATAAATGTCATACACTTTTAACAAAATCCAAAAGATTTAAAATATTATAACCTAAATACATACTAATCTATTGTAAGCATGCTTATGCTCATTGTTAATAATTAAATGGGATGTCAACCATCACCAATTCTAAATTATGAATAGATTTAAAGTTGAGTAACACTAAAATAACAAACTTCCCCAAAAATTGATTGAAATTCAAAGGGTATAAAATCATACTCAAATTTTGACACTCACAATTTTCATGTAATAATAAACCGTAATTATCTACATTGAAAATGATTATAAAAATTAAACACTAAATCACCACTTTATTTGTGAGATTTACAACTATTCTCTTTCTTTGAAGGCTTCATTTTGTGATGAGGGTGACACGTATTTTCACGAAGATGAAGATGTAAGTTTTTCCTCCAACACCTCTAATCTAATGTCACTCATCATCTCATAAAATAAAACCAACTCTGATATTTGTTGAGTAGACATTGATTCCATTATTTTCTCCTCATTCATCTTTTCCATTTTCATATATGAAGCTAAGTTTCTGGCAGTATATCCTATTTTATTTAACCTTTTCTCCTCTTCTCTATCTAGGGTTCTCATGGTTAGTCTAAAATAGTTAAGAATTCACCTTTCAAAGATTAGATTAGCAAAATAATTACAAATCTAAATTTTTCCTTGAATTTTTTACTTTCTAAGGCTATACATAGGATGTACAAATACACTTATGGGCTGATTTTCTCACCTATAGGCTCAATTGATGATTGCAATTGCCTGTAAGTGCTAGATCTACAACTAAAGAACTTCAACCACATTCATATAGATTATTAGACCAAAAAATAAGAAAATATTAAAAAAATTAATGCTTAAGGAAGCATTTTTAGCCCATTTTAAGACTCCCAGTTAGATTTATGACATGAAAATAGGCTTAGACTATGAAAAATGTAGAAATCTAAAATCTCAAGGCTCTAAGAAAGGAAAAAATAAAATAACTTACTTCTATTGAAGGGTAAGCTTAAAAAATTATCATGAACATATCATGGCTTGAAAAATAGATGGATCTAGGCTTGACCACAAGCCAAAAAACCTGATCTATGATATTGCCACTTGATCACTCATCAATCAACTCTAATAACATGAAAGAACAAGCAATATGATTACATACAAACACCAGATCTAGATGTGAGACCAATAGAAAATACATTTACCATGAATATATTAGAACAAATTTGAACACACCATAACACAAATATATCATGAGAAAACCTTGTGGAGAGTTGAAAAACCCTTCAAGCAATGTTTATTTTAGTGAGACCTATAAAAAATCTATGGAGGTTGATAGATTAATCAAATTCATAATGATGGTGAATCAATTCAAAAAGTGTATAGATGAATAGGTGAATCATGGAATGTCACAAAGCAATGATGTAGAAAAACACCAAATTATGTAGATAGACACTTGCATAACACAATTGAACACCAACATGTAACATGGTGTACGGGAATGCTTGTATCTTTCAAGATAATGACAGATGGTGTGGGCAGATGTCATTAATATGTAGATTATCATCTATACAATATAGATGGATGCTAGCTACATATTGATGAATACTGAAAGTGAAAAAAAGTGGTTATGCATGTTATACTAGTTACTTTATTTTATAAGTTATTAGCCCTAATTTAATGGATAATGTAATGAGAAATAATTTTTAAATTGATAAGTTTTAAATAAGAAGAATAATAAATTTATATAATTATAATTATAGTTTAATTATATGTTTTTACCCCACACCATGCATTAGGGTTTTTGACACATCGCAGCCAAATGTTCACATCATGTCAGTGAATTCTGACATGATATGATTTATTTATAGGAAGTATAGAATAATATTAACACTATGTACAACTACTCATAATGCACCCATGTGAAGATCACATGTTAAGCTGAGTATTTATAGTACCTCTCAATTGGGAGAGGTTTCTTGGCCATACATATTAGATAATTATTCCCCATGCATAGATGCTACTAATGACAGACATCAATAGATCATAGGCATTTGTCGATAGTTTGTAGGGATTCATCGTTGAGGACATCTGCCTGATTGGTCACTGACAACCACTGATATATCATGAGCATTTGTAGGAAGATGCCCATAATATACTGATGGACACCCTCAATATGCCATATGTCAATAATCTATGGGTGGTTGTCTGCTCATCATGGGTGATCATTGCATATCTATGGGTGATCGTAGGCATATCATGGTTAAATGCCCATAATATGCAGGTGGGAACCCATAATATACCAACTGAGATCTACAATATGTTGATGGGTGCCCACAATGTGTCGATAACACCCATAATATACCATCTAGTATATGCCATCAGACTATAGTAATCCACCTATTTCCTTCAGGGTCATGGGCATATATTAACAGCATGTGAGCATCCATCGACAAGCTACAGACATTTATTGGTAGACATCCCATATACACCTACTTGGTGTCTTCAATCATATGCCAATATCCTACTGGTATCCTCTTGTAGGCTATTGGCATCGATCTGTAAAGTTTAGACAATGCACATAATTAGTTTATTATGCAGACTACCAGTGTCCACTTGATTGTATATAAAAAATTCATTAAGATTAGTTTTTGAGGTACAGGCAAACTATATTTATATGAGTAAATTTATATTCAAATGTAGGTGAACCTCTCCTCAAAATTAACTTTGACTTCAAAAATTTAGGTTAACCCAGACTGTCAGCCTTTCCATAAAAGTCATCAAATGTCAACTTCAAAAAGTGGAATATTCACAAATTAACAAAGACTCACCATTAAAAAAACCCTACCACCAAGATTGTTCATTATTTTAAAAATAAAATATACCCAATACAAGATTTATCTTCTTTCTCTTATCTCTTTTTCATTACATCCTATAATATAAACTCTTCATTATATAGGCAAGGTAATTTGGCCATTATGATGTGACCTTTTCCAATCACCACATTAATCAGTTCTCCAAAGGTCATTTAATACATTTTATTATTTATTTACACGAAAAAAATCATGATAAATAATAAAATATATTATTATTTAACCAATATAATTTAATATATTAAGGGTACATAAATAACAACACTTAACCATTAATTGTTTCAAAAAGTAAAAACTATGATAGAGAAGGTCAACATATTGGTTTGTACGACAAACAATTTCCATTGGAGCTTATGATATATTTAATTGATATTGTTCTAAATATATTATAAGATCATGTTCATAAACTATAATACCTTGAGTATTTTTAATCAAGTGTCATAAGTTCATGTTTCTTTGACTATGTTTTGAGGCTAGTTGGTAGTTCTAAGTGTGCTACTTGTAGAGAAGAGTTCAAGCTTGTATTTCTAAAGTTGAAGCATCTAATAAATTTTATGATGACCCTGAGGTCATGAGGTTTTTGGATATGCTATTTTTTCCATGGTTTTTTGAAAAAATTATGTTTTTACTTCAGTTATTCAAGATGAACTTTTTGAGTATGCACAGGCCTAATATGAATAATACTAATGGTGCACTTCAAGTAGTGGTTTGAGATAAAAAGTGTTATGGACCAGATTTTATCCTCGATGTGATCTATTTGAAATGGCATATGATGTGTTCCTATCATATGAAGTGTTTAAAGGTGTTCTAAGGAAGATCAAAGAGTAACATGTGCTAAGTAGGCTTAATGGGATTAAGTCTCCATGAGACCTAAAGGAGAGATAAGGCCTAATTGAAGTGGGTAAGACCTAAAGAGACTCAAATCATATTTGATCCATGTCTATGAGATGTCTTAAGATCCATTCCATGTATGACTTAAGAAGATAAGATTCTTTGGCTAACTAAGAAGGATATGATCAAATGACTTGTATAAGAACAAGACAGTTTTAGGCCTATTTGTGCAAGTAAGAGAGAAGTACGTGTGCAAGTGAATAAAATATTACAAAGAGGAACATGAAGAGGTCATGTGGATCATCAGAGGAATGTAGAAGATCAATGATGAAGATTTGATAGAGGTTTTGCATATGAGTAATAAGGTCATATGACCTAATCAAGTCAAGAAGATGGCTAGTTAAGTAAAGAAGGCTATAGGCCAGTTTGAGAGGGATAAAAGTCTATGAAGAGATGAGGATGAAGATCATCTGTTGTATGATAAACAAGTTATTTTGAAGGTGATCAAGTGTTTCAAGTGTCTAATTTAGCATTGAGTCATCTAGGGGGTTAGATCCTCCTTACAAGTTGGTTCTTGTTAAAACCTAGTTGAGTTCGTGCTTAGCTAGTTAGGGTTGGTATTCCATGTGAAGTGGGTGCTTCACTAAAGTTGGTGTTTATCTTATAAGAATATATTTCATTTGCATCATCGATGGGTTTTCTTCTCCTTGAGGATTTTCCACATTTATATTGTGTTCATGTGTTTCATGCTCTTATGGATTGGTGTTTAAGCTTGCTAAGATGTACATTCCTGTTTAAATGATTTATGAATGCTTAAGTAAAGTTTTTTAAATAATGGTTTTGAACACTGTTTCACCCCGCTTTCTCAATTATTCATTTAGTGCCTTGACCCCAAAATACCACTATTTGATTAGTCTTTACAACTCCTACTTGCTTCACTATTGGTTTTTCTATTTTATCCAATCATGATGCCACTTTTTAAAAATAGTTTCCACCTTTCACAGCTTTATCTCTCTTCCCCAATCCCATCGATCAAATAAAATTCCCACTAGATTCAAGATGATTTTTTAGGTCACTATTAAGTTTATCAAAGTGTCTTGAAACTGCAAATAACGTCTCTCTGGCATACCCAAACCTTTATCCCCCTATCATTAGAATGTATTTCATCTTCAAAATGGCATTAAGGGAAGATGTTCTTTGTCTTTTTTGTTGGTTGAGGTCAAAGTTGAATATCAAAGTCAGTATATAAATATGATGTGTTATATAATTTTATATTGAATTAATAGAGGCAACATATCTATACACATCAACGTTATGATGGCTTCATTTGAAAATAACATATGAAAAAAACTACTTTTTGGTGGAAGAGGAGCCCTACCAATGTGTCCTCTTTTACATCAAAATTATGTCTATTTAGCTATCCAAATTTGTAAGTTTTAGAAAAAATAAGTTTTGGTTCTAAAAAAATATGTGACAAAAACAAATTCCTTACCTTATGTTCTAAAGTCTAACCTACTACCTTTTTTTTTAATAAATTTCAAAACTTTTATTTATTACTAAAATTGAATACAATCATAACAATAGTAAAATAATTTTGGGATATAACTTATTATTATGTTATGCAAATATAAAAATCAATTTTTTTTGTTATTTATTTTTCTTTAATGATTTAAATGTGGCACTAAAATTAATGCCAATTTTGAGCCACATAATGCACTAGGTTAACATCACATATTGAAAACACATGAAAAATTAAATGAAAAACAAAGACTAAACTGACTCAATTTAGGGTGAAAATTATACTTCATATAGTAGGTTCTCTAAATAAAAAATAAAATAAAAATATTCACGGAGCGGACGAGGTAAGCTTTTCCTCCTACACCTCTGATCCGACGTCACTCATCATCTCATAAAATGCAAGCAAATCGGACAGCTGTTGAGTAGACATGGATTCCATTATTGTTAGGGCCGTCTCTTTTTTCTCCTCATTCATCTTCACCATTTTCATATACGAAGCCGAGTTTCTGACAGTAGCTCCTATTTGCGTCAACCTCTTCTCCTCTTCTCTATCCAGGGCTCTCACGCTTAGTCTCCCGTTCATCTGTTTTTTACAGTATAAACATAACATTCAGAAAAAGAAAAAATGGGAGCACTGTGTTATGATACTATACCTTCAGTAATAACGATGCAGGATGTAGTGAGTTGTTATCTTGAGCATCCTCGCTCTTCTGTGTGTTGGCATCATCATCGTCTATCAACGTGGCTACAGAAAATCTCCTTACAATTCTTTTCTTTTTCTTTTCCAATTCTTCGTGGCAGGACAGCATCGTAATTTTCCGATACGCAATCACGGCCTTCACAAATTCCTGAAAATACATAACCAATTTAGTATTTAGAAACAATCCGTGATGAAACACTGAAAACTAGTTACCTGATAAACCCTTGGGCATCCCGGGTAGTCAAAGACGGATTCAGAAACAATCTCTGTGTCATGTTGATCCTGGTCACAACGCATGCGTTCTGGGTGGAACTGCAGGTCCATCACGAATTTTCCTTTCCCTGGATTGTAAGCATTTGGATCATAAAAGGCTTCCACTAAACCATCTGGGGCATAGGCCATCGCTTTGAATCTCTCTGGGAGTTTCTTTATCCCCTGGAAGGAAATCAGAGACAAATTGTAGGTGGATAGGATAAAATGCGCCAAGGCCAAAAAAATAATCATGAACATACCCCATATATTTACACCTGATGATGATAGCTATTAACCATAATATCCAGATTGTCTCCTTTGAATGAATCCTGAAACCATAAGTGAAGTGGAGTATCTGCCACCACTCTGAGAGGGTGCCTGTGCCCATCGTACTCATCATAGTTTATGTGTTTAACAGCACAGCCTGATTTCTTGCATAGCTCCTTCTCTACATCCTACAATACAGCCGATTTTTTTAGAGTTTAAAGAAGAGTTAGTCTAATGAAGCTCGAAATGAAAGTATATAAGACGAAATTACCTGATAAGGTTCCGCCACAGGCTACATTGAGTATCTGAGATCCTATGCAAATACCTAAGTATGGTATGTTTCTTTCGAGACAACGTCGGGTAAGCTGCAGTTCAATGGAATCTTTTGTTCTATCTATGGCAGTGTCGCTGCTGTGCAATCTTTGTATTTCGTCCAGTTCTTCGCGGGACAAATCACTGTCATCGTCGTTGTCGTAAAGTGAAGGGTCGACGTCCTCCCCTTCACAGATAAGAACTCCATGAATAGGTTCAAAACTATGTAGCATGTGTCGTACGCCTGAGACTCTTGGGACAATTATTGGAACTGCCCCGTACTTTACTATCAAATCTAGGTGATATTCACCTGCACATATATTTTGGTATTATTTGGACTTCAATAGTTTCCATGGAAGCAAACAAACATATTCAGTCGATAGAAATTAAATGTGAGCAAAATCTTCGACGTCGACGTCAGCTTTACAAAATTAGATTGAATTTGTCAGAAACAAAGATACAGTCACGAGAGGGCAAATCTGTGCATTAACGAAACATCCTTCTTCTTCTCCTCTCAAAGCGAGCATTCAACGGAAATGAAAATGAAATAAACATGAAATTAAAAATATCCAGTTTCTCTCAGAAGCATTAATATCTGTAAAATAAACGGCGATATGAATTTATATGGTCTCCTAGGCAATGAATGTAACAAAATTAAGGATGATGTTTGTTGCATGTTTTCCCACATCATTGCTTAGATATGGATTTATAAGAGAAGAGGAGTGACATACCTACGAAATCAACAAATTTGTTCTTACGAAGGGTTCTTCTGGAGACGATGAGAATACGAGGGAGCAGAGAGTCTGCCGTTTTCCTCTCCTGCTGTGAATGTGAATATTTGGTAACCATTTGCTGTGGAAGATCGTTTAAATCCATGTCTTGATCAGGGGTTGTTAGCTTGTAAGCGGCCTCCATTCGCGACACACACCTGATTGATTGATTGTACCGTTCAACATAGATTTGACCTGAGATCGTTGTAGATTTGGAAACGTCTCGCCGCGTCCCTATTCAGCCAATTCCCGCCGCCTCACGTCGGCTGCCTTTTCATGGAAAGAAGCGAATGGAGGATACCTAACGACCTACCCCATTGCGTGTAAAATGGGTAAGGTGTTTCTTAGCATCGTGACTACGTAATCGCTTACGAGTTTTGTGGAACATAGGTGCAAACTCCAAGCTCGAAATTGTACTATGAGTTTCTCGAAAGGTGCAAGTTAACTAAGTAAAGATGTAATCTTATGTTTTTTTAAAGTGTGGTTGTGTATTTTAAAGTTTTATCTTATTTTTATTTTATGATAAGTGATTTTATATTATCTTTTTTATATGAAAGGTTGAATAATAATAATAATAATAATAATAATAATAATAATAATAATAATAATAATAATAATAATAATAATAATAATAATAATAATAATAATAATAATAATAATGGGGAAGTGATATTGGAAAATGGAGTTGTGTTCCTTTATACGATAATGAGTTTTGTAATGAGGAGATAGCATTTCACAAGAGTTTGAGTAATAGTAAAGTTGTGTGAAAAAGCAAAGACATACAAATCATGAAAGGGGTGAAATATTTCAAGGTGAACTAGGCGATGATGGTGATTGGCAATGACACAGTATTTTAAGTTATGAACTTAAAGAAGATTGAGCAATTACATGTGCAAAGTTCAATGGCATGCCACATCTGTCAATGTAATCAATAACATCTACCAAACTATTTTAATTACCAAATACGTGATTGAAAGAGGAGTCATATTGATGAAAAAAAGTGTTAAATATCCGATGACTCCTCTAAAAATGTAGACCACATGTCAATTTAGATAAGTCTAACACTAATTAGATGAAATATCTTACTGCTTTAACTATTTAATACATTATTAGATGACCTAAAACCAATTAGATAAAAAAATGGAAAAGACTTTTTCGATAAAAGATGCCACCTGTATAATTTAATCAATAAATACAAGATGTTCTATGCAAATATATATGGATACATATATTTATAATCTTTTCCCACTCACATTCTCAATAACACTAACATAGCCATTGTATTAATAAAAGTAGTTGATGCAGGAGCATCTACAATGGCTATATGAAGACATGGTCAAAGTTGGAAATTCTCAAGCATCCAAAGCTCAAGTCATGTCTTAGGTTTTGAATTCATATTGTTGTCTTTTCCCTCCTAAATGTTGTTAAGGGGGAATAAATGTAAAAATTAAAAGTAACAGTAAAAAGAGTGAAAAGGGGTGAAGTGGGTTGAAAGGAATCCCCACATTGGGAGTTTGTTGAGTAAAAGTGGAGGAGATGGTTGAAAGATTCCAACCATAAGATATTAGTTGAGATTATCTCTCAACCTAGATATTAGTTTAGAAAAATTCTCCTTTCTCGGTTCAAAGCCCAAGTTGGCATAGGAGACTCTTTCAAAGAGTAATAAATATAATGAAAGAAAGAAGAAGGGGATGTAGAAAGATGAAGAGGAAAAACATGGAGGATCTCCTTAGGAAAAGAGGGAGTCATGAAGGCCATTTCGGCCTGTATTATGAAAATCAAAATATTAGGGTTTATTAATATGAAGCAAGCCAATTGAGGCTGTTGGCTGGCATCAAAACAAAATTTATATTGTTCTGGTATTGAAGAGGGGAGGTTGTCATTAGTGATCCTGGGAGGTTTCAGCAGATTATTACCAACCTTATCTACAATTCTGTCAAAATTTACAGAGAAAGGCCAAATTTTTGTGTGTGTACGCCTTGCAGAGGAGATCAACATTCTCACCCAAAGGCTTTCTAGCTACAAAAAATTCACCGAGGATCCTGCTTTGACCGTGGTGGCATAAGCAGGAAAGGCGTGGAGGTTTTGAAGAAAGGATGTGCCTTAGAATCGCTTTGCAAGATGGCATAGTAATTTTAGAGCGAATGGTCAGGGAAATGGGTGTGTGGCTGTGCGCATTGGAATGCAGCACAAAAAATTCATGATATTGATATCCAAAAGAAGAAAGCAAGCATGCATGTGTATTGACCATAGGCACACAATCTGCACTACGCAAGATGGAGGCATCTATTTTATAAGGCCCTTTGGCCAAGGATGCACAAGATCTCTGCATGGGCACACAGTCCAGGGTGCTTATATGCAGACACAGCTCGTGATATATTGAAACATTTATACCCACCTCCTAGGACTAAATAAGATGAACGTCACCCTATTTGTTTTACGTTCTTTATGGTAGATCAAGCCAGATGTGAGTTCAATTACTTATGTATAGATTATATCTTCTCATTCTTTTCTGGATCTTGTTTGAAAACGTGATGTCTCTGCATCGGACCAAGGCAACCATCATTGGGCTATTGGAAGCTAGCCGAGTCAATGAGTGGGTTGTGAAAGAGAAGCTTGGAGATGCCTTGAAGCATAAATCAAGACAACAGATCAAGAAATCTCGCGCTAAGAATAGGAGAAAGACTGCACGTCTTGGAACTCTCGACTGGTGTCTATCTTTTCTTTTGTGCATCTTATGATCTTGCATTTGGGAAGAACCACTTCTACATCTATCTATACCTGCAAGCTGCGGCATTCTTTGTGACGGGATTTGGATATCTATTTTGAGATCAGGCGTCCATTTTTGTACAAAAACCATTGGACCACAGATATATAGTTGGTGTTATAAGAATATAAGTATCCTGAACACACAAAATCTCAAAACATTGAAGGTATTAATCTTTCTTTATTTGCATAACCTGGGGCTCTTCTATTTTGGTATAGCCTTCACCCATGAAAGAAATATTGGGAGATAATAGATAAGGATAATATGTATTGTTTGCCTATGTATAGATAAGGGAAAATGATTACAGGATTATTATCAGAAATGTGATAATGATAATCAGGGTGATAGATAAGGTATAACAGTATTTTACATGTATGAAATCTGTGTGGCCTCAATAATACGCAAGATAAATGACAATGGTAGAACTAAGATTTGTAGGGAAATGTCATACTGGAAGAAATTACCATTCAAGTCTGACATTTTAGAATCAAAATATAGGGATAAAAAGGGATTATGATTAACATCTCTTGAAGGAAACCTTGACAAAGATTAGGGATATAATTGGCCATTATTAGATAGAAGGAAGATACATCGTTTTTGGTATCAGAGCTTGAAGCTCTTGGGATTTAGATCAAGTTGTTACAGGATTTGGCAAAAAAAAAGATCAACAGGACAAAGCACTAGAAGACCCTGCAGAAGAGAAGGTATGAGTAAGATTTAATATTCAGTTTAAAGTCTATGTTTTGAAGATTTTTTGAGAACAGAACAGGAAGTCTTGAAGCTAATTAAAGCTTGGAAAAGAGAGAGAAGAGCTCATGGAAGCTCAATAAATGGTGACCCAAGGTAAAGTAAATTTGAATTTGTGATTTGTGTTTGTTGAAGTGTTGTATAAAGAGTTGCTACAGGATTGAGAAAAGGATCAAAAGACTAGGATGTAAAAGGCCTAGGTGAGATCAAGGAGATTGTCAAAAGACCAGTCAAGGAGAAAGGCTTGGGTGAGACAAGTGGACCTACAGGGATCAAGAGACCAAGGTGGAAAAGACTTGGGTGAAGATCTTAGAAATGGAAGTATTGTTGAAGGCACTACAGAGCAGCAAGGTACATGAGGGCACCAAGAAGAAAACAAGCATCTAAAAGAATAAAGGTATGACCAGTATTGAAATTGATAAAGAGATTGCTAGTTTAAAAAGAGAGTTAGCTAAGATTAAAGATGAATATGAGTCTTGGATGTAGTTGAATAGGAAAGCATGGGTATGGCCAATGAGAAAGAGGATGAAGTGGCCAATAGATCTCCTAGTGAAGAGGAGAAGAAGGCAAAATGAGATTGCCAAGAAGAGAGAATCCCATAGAGGCAAGAGGATGAGTAGGTTGCCAAGTGAGCAACAAAAAGAGAAAGAGATTGTGAAGAAGGTTCTCATTGAGGAGAACAAGAGAAGAGAAGAAAGAAAAGATGAAGTGCCAGGAAGAGCACTTGGAAAGATGAGAATGTCCATTAAGAGGACACTCATGGAGACATTATGGTCTCTTGTTTTTATATCTAATGCTATTTTTGCATGGGTAATTGTAGATATGAGCAGCCTTATGTAGGTCAAGAGAAGGGCCTTGGAGAGCGAAGAGATTGGTGCAAGAGAAGACACCAAGTACACAAGTGAATGTGTAGGAGAAAAGAAAAAGTTTGATGTTGTTGATAAAGAAGAAGAGATGCATTGGTTAATGCATGAGGGAGGTGTTGAGGACCCCATACAAGCAAGGGGAGAGATAGAAGATGAGGATGAATTCCATGATGACATTGAATGCCAAGAAGAGGAAAGAGGACAGCCAAGCACAAAGGGAGAGAAAGATTACTCCATGGATCAAGCTATCAAAGAGGTAAATGAAGTGTTAAGACCTGATTTTGATTGTTATTGTGGGCATGAAGATCTTAATACACAGGTTAGAAGAGGCAAGAGGAAGATGAAGTTCTCACACAAAGCAGTCAATCATGGCTACATAATGCCTAAGTGGATGGTGAAGCCAACAAGCAAGCAACAAGTAAGCAATCAGGCAAGTTTACCTTATAAGATTGATTTTTCTCATATTCCTAATATGAATGTAGATGTGCAAGAAAATAAAAGGACAAACAAGGTTGGTTTTTCAGTATTGTCAAAAGAGCATGGTTATAGGATGCCTAAATGGCTTGTGGAGTCAATTGATAAGAGAAAGAATCAAATGTGGGTGCCTAAGAAGTCAAAAAGTGAAGAAGATGTGAGTGTTGAGACAACAACACCAAGAAGTCAATGGAAGAGGATTGAAGGTGATTCAAGCAACCAAGAGAATGAAGGTGAGATGGTGAGTATGAAAGGAGCATTCCATGAAGACAGGATGCTTGAGAGGTATACCAAAGAGGTAAAAGGTAAACAAATTGTTTATGATGATGTTTTTGAATCATTTAAGGATCTTTTTATGGAAAATGAGGAATGGAAAATGTCTATGAGAACTAATATGCAGCAAGGAGAGAGTTCCAAGAGGATGGATGATGAAAGTGGAGATGTGAAATCAGTTCACATGATTGAAAAGAGTAAGGAAACACAAGGTAATATTGCTCCAATTGTTTTTGATGAGTATATTGAAGAAGTTGGTTTATGTGAAGACAAGATAAGAAAAGATGAGATAAGAGGTAAAGGACAAGTAATCCTTGTGAGTGATGAACCCAAGTTTGATGAAGATGGTGAGATAGATGAGATCTTACTAAAGAAAGAGTTGAGAATGTTGGAGGAGCTGTTTGGTCATTCAAGAGAGATGAATGAAGGTACAAGCCATGGTGAAGACACCACTGGGAAAAGTGAAACAAGATAAGAGCAAAGCAAAGAGGTCAAGGTAGTTTTGATCAAGGAGCAAGAATGTGAAGGCAGCCAAGAGGCTTCATGACCTAAAGATTTTGATTCTAAGGTGGCTTTGAATGTTTTGTATGCAGGTATGAAGGTTGCTAAAGTGAATGACATACATGAGTCATTGGAGAAGCTCATGAAACAAGAAGAACAACAAGATCTAGAAGACATGTATGAAGATGAAGAAGCATGGAAGCGAGAGATGGCAGCTGAGAAAGAAATGAGAAGAAGAACATACCAGAGAAGGAAGAAAAGCAAGAAGATGAAAGACAAAGACTATCAAAGACAAACACCAGCATTGGCATTCACAACAAGACCTTGGGATCCAGGAATATAGTGAAGACTGATGCATGGAGGAAGCATTTCATTTGAACTAAGGTTCAAATTGTTTCAAGAGGGAGAGTATGATGTAAAAATGGCTATATGAAGACAAGGTCAAAGTTGGAAATTCTCAAGCATCCAAAGCTCAAGTCATGTCTTAGTTTTTGAATTCATATTGTTGTCTTTTCCCTCCTAAATGTTGTTAATGGGGAATAAATGTAAAAATTAAAAGTAACAGTAAAAGGAGTGAAAAGGGGTGAAGTGGGTTGAAAGGAATCCCCACGTTGGGAGTTTGTTGAGTAAAAGTGGAGGAGATGGTTGAAAGATTTCAACCATAAGATATTACTTGAGATTATCTCTCAACTTAGATATTAGTTTAGAAAAAATTTCCTTTCTTGTTTCAAAGCCCAAGTTGGCATAGGAGACTCTTTCAAAGAGTAATAAATATAATGAAATAAAGAAGAAGGGGACGTAGAAGGACGAAGAGCAAAAATAGGGAGGATATCCTTAGGAAAAGGGGGAGTCACGAAGGCCATTTCGGCCTGCATTATGAAAATCAAAATATTATGGTTTATTAATATAAAGGAAGCCAATTGAGGCTGTTGGCTGGCATCAAAACAAAATATATATTGTTCTAGTATTAAAGAGGGGAGGTTGTCATTAGTGATCCTGGGAGGTTTCAGTAGATTATTACCAAACTTATCTACAATTCTGTCAAAATTTACAGAGAAAGGCCACATTTTTGTGTGTGTATGCCTTGCAGAGGAGATCAACATTCTCACCCAAAGGCTTTCTAGCTACAGAAAATTCACCGAGGATCCTGCTTTGACTATGGTGGCATAGGCAGGAAAGGCGTGGAGGTTTTGAAGAAAGGATGCACCTTAGAATCGTTGTACAAGATGGCATAGTAATTTTAGAGCGAATGGTCGGGGAAATGGGTGTGTGGCTGTGCGCATTGGAATACAACACACAAAATTCATAATATCGATATCCAAAAGAAGAAAGAAAGCATGTATGTGTATTTACCATAGGCACACAATCTGTGCTGTGCAAGATGGAGGCTTCTATTTTATAAGGCCCTTTGGCCAAGGATGCACAATATCTCTGCATGGGCACATAGTCTAGGGTGCTTGTATACAGACATAGCCTGTGATATACTGGAACATTTGTACCCACCTCCTAGGACTAAATAAGATGAACATCACCCTATCTGTTTTATGTTCTCTATGGTAGATCAAGCCAGATGTGAGTTTAATTACTTATGTATAGATTGTATCTTCTCATTCTTTTCTGGATCTTGTTTGAAAACGTGATGTCTCTGCATCGAACCAAGGCAACCATCATTGGGCTATTGGAAGCTGGTCGAGTCAATGAGTGGGTTGTGATAGAGAATCTTGGAGATGGCTTGAAGCATAAAGCAAGACAATAGATCAAGAAATCTCACTCAAGAATAGGAGAAAGATTGCATGTCTTGGAACTCTCGATTGGTGTCTATCTTTTCTTCTATGCATCTTATGATCTTGCATTTGGGAAGAACCACTTCTACATCTATCTCTACCTGCAAGCTGCGGCATTCTTTGTGATGGGATTCAGATATCTATTTTGAGATCAGGCGTCCAATTTTGTACAAAAATTGTTGGACCATGGATATACAGTTGGTGTTATAAGAATATAAGTATCCTGAACACACAAAATCTCAAAACATTGAAGGTATTAATCTTTCTTTATTTGCATAACCTAGGGCTCGTCTATTTTGGTATAGCCTTCACCCATGAAAGAAATATTGGGAGATAATAGATAAGGATAATATGTATTGTTTGCCTATGTATAGATAAGGAAAAATGATTACGAGATTATTATCAGAAATGTGATAATGATAATCGGGGTGATAGATAAGGTATAATAGTATTTTACATGTATGAAATCTGTGTAGCCTTAATAATATGCAAGATAAATGACAATGGTGGAACTAAGATTTGCAGGGAAATGTCATACTGGAAGAAATTACCATTCAAGTCTGACATTTTAGAATCAGAATACAGGGATAAAAAGGGATTATGATTAACATCTCTTGAAGGAAACCTTGATAAAGATTAGGGATAGAATTGGCCATTGTTAGATAGAAGGAAGATACATCAGTAGTGCTCAATTCTCTTTATTTTTTGAATATACAAAAAGGTAAAACTATTAACAAGACCAATAACAATGTTATCAATTTTGGGTAGTTTGTTAGACCTAGGTTCAAATCCCTATAGTCTTTGCATACTCACTTCAAGTAATATGGTAGTCTAATGTATCTCAAATTGGGCGCCACCCTAGATGTGATAGATTCGTTTGAGGAAGCCACAACTTCCATATTGAAGATTGTAAATTATGTTGAAAGGGAAGTAATTTTCTATTTTGGCAAAACAACAAAGTGTAAATTGACAAACATGCCTCACTCAAAACCCATGACCACTGAATCCATCTCACCTTTTATGCATGTGCATCAATAAATAATAATATATATTCCTTTTAATAATATTTTCAAAGCATATTTTCCTTGACTAGTGCCTCATATTTTTTTCTTAGCAGGGATAAATAAGATGCTTACAAAAATAGGCTCCAATATTGGCTAGCTTTTCTTCTAGGGTTTCAAATATGGTGTTTTTGTAGTTTCTTATGCCCAATGTAATTTATCTGTGTGTTAATATATTTTTAGCATCAATGCATGAAAGCTAAAAAATAGACTTTGAGACCTTAATGTCTTATCCCTATATTAGCAGTATTGTAGCATGATTCAAGCTACACATCAGAGATGGATCCCTATCATAATCAAATCAAATATCATGACATGATTAATTATAGATGTCATCATGCTATAAGTTGTGGACTCATTTGTAATGGGTGCAAGGCATGTAAATCAAACAACTACTATGAACCGAGATTTGGTGTATGATATAATCCATCTGGTATATGATATCACTTGAAATAACCTATCATTTCTCTTCACCATCACTATCTAAATCACCTTCAAACCTTTCACCACTTTCATATTTTATATGGCCTTACCCTTCCCCACCAATTCGCCATTTCTCAAGTTCACCATGAAACAAAATGTCTCCTCCCCACATAGCTCATTGCCATATTGTATGAAGGAACACAAATCCTCATTTTCCATGTCACCTCCACCATAAATATAAGAATATTATTTTTTAGAACTCTGTGTACAAAAGGTTAGATGTGGTGAACGATCATGGGTTTTGAATAAGTTAAAACTATGAATTTACACTCTTATAATATTATATTTATAGATAATATATATTATTTATAAATATAATACATATAAACTATATATTAATATTTCATAATTTTACAATATATATAATATAATATTTATGCATATAAAATTAGATATATAATTTTTGTACTAAGAATAATGAACAAATTCAAAATTCCTAACCTAATCCAATCTACATAAAACCTCAAGAATGGGTAAAGGAAGAAGGGATTGACATGTACATAGAACTGAAACACAAACAAGTTTATACCTTAATAACAAATGAATATTTCTCTCGTGATGATTGTAGATGAGCCTAAAGTGACTTGGAGTTGTTTGAATATTGGCCATGGATGTTGGACTCTTTCTTTAATGCTCAAAAAGTGCAACAATGGAGTTGATGAATGTTTGATTGAATATGATAGACAAAGGTGGCAACGTTATTATAAAGGATCTCAAATATTATCAAAGATTCATTCTTAGATTTATGGGAATGTAGATCTTGATATAGAGTCACTTGGGTGGAATGGAGGGTTGGATATTATCTTTGGGGGATGAAGATCTAGAGTGGAGGAATTTTCTAAGAATTATTTATTTTTAAAGAATTCTAGAGGAATTTGGGTGATGGTCTCTGGGGAGGTTGGACATTTCTAGAATACATTAAGATTAATTAATAATGTTTAGGATGTAATTAAAAGGAGGATTTGTAAGAGTTTTAGTGGGGTAGGAGAGGGTAGGTGGTGAGGAATTTTAAAATCTTTAATAATTGTGTAAGAAGACATTAAGTATGAATGAAATGTTAATAAGAAAATTATTTGGGGGAGAGGATGTTATAAAGTTAGTGTATGATGTAGGAAATTCAAGAAGGGAGTATTAAAGTATTGTATTATAAAAAAATTAAGGATAATGATAGAAAAATTATTAATAAGAAAAATTATTATGAGTGGTGAATTTTAAATTTACACATTTTTCCACTCTTTGAAATGGAATTGTGATTGGAAGAAGTAATGTTGTTTAAAAGAAGACAATAATCCTGTGAATTATTAAGTTAGGATAGGTGATGCCCCTACAAGGGGTCATAAAGGAAGGATTAAGACATATGGCCACTCAAAAGATAAAAGAGGGGTGGGGATGCACAGATATATGGATAAACAAAAAAGGATCAATTAGCAAGAAAGATGATGGATATAAAAGGTGATGAAAAATAATAGTTGTTGATGAGATACAAGTTTGATAATACCCCTAGAAAAGACATATGCGAGGGAGCGAAGAGGATGATCTAGCATCCTTGAGTGTGCCTCAGTTGAGGGAAGTAATAGTAATTGAAGGATAATAATGGAGGCCATAATCATTGGACATATCCTACTTAAGGACTCATGCTAAGGAGAGCTATGAGCTTAGATTGAAAGATTGATTTAAAGGTGTCATAAGCTTTAAATGAATCCCATGCAAGGATGCAAGTCAAGGAGAAATATGAAACATGATTGGAATGATGGATTGATGTCATAAACTTTGGATGTATCCCAGAAAAGGATGCATGTTAAGGAGAGATATCAACTTTGATTGAATGATAGATCGATCGATTAAATATAACTCAAAGATTTTATTGATTAGCTAGATGAATGATGGGTGAATGATTATGGGATTGTGATGATAAATGATGATGACATAAAGTGACATAAATGTAGGGAAGGTGATAAAAGTGTGTTTATCGAGCTAACCTTAGACACATCATATGATTAAGCATTGCTTACATAGTTTGTATGAAAATTAGTCCAATGTTGTTTTCCTGATGGAAGATTTCAGATAAACATATAATGACCAACACATAATGAAGATAGTCAAACATATATCATAAAGAGCACACACCAATATGTACATGGATGATAATAATGGTCATTATTATTCAACATTTTTGTGTCAACAATCTTAGGTATGGGCAATGCAAAAATTATAATTTAACTTACTTATATTGGATACATATATTTATAATATTTTTGCACTCTCATTCTAAATAACACTAACATAACCATTATATTCATAAAAGTAGGGCTCAATTCTCTTTTTTTCTGAATAGACAGAAGGTAAAACTATCGACAAGACCAAGAATAATGTTGTCAATTTGGGGTAGTTTATTAGACCTAGGTTCAAATCCCTCTAGTCTTTGCATGCTCTCTCAAATCCATATGGAAATCTAATCTATCTCAAATTGGGAACCACTCTAGATGTTATAGATTCCTTTGAGGAGGCCACAACTACCATATTTAAGAGTATAAGTTATGTCGAAAGGGAAGTAATTTTCTACTTTGGTAAAATAACAAAGTGTAAATTGACAATCATGCCTAACTCGAAACTCGTGACCACTAACTCCAATTCATCTTTTGTGCATGTGCATCAATAAATAATAATATATATTCCTTTTAATAATCTTTCCAAATATATTTTCCATGATCAGTGCCTCATATTTTATGTTTATTTCTAGAAAGGATAAATAAGATGCGTACAAAGATAGGCTCTAATTATGGGTATCTTTTCTTCCAAGGGTTCAAGTATGGTGATTTTGTACATGTTATTATGCCCAATGTAACTTTTCCATGTGTTAATATATTTTTATCATCAAAGCATAAAAGCTACAAAATAGACTTTGGGACCTTAATGTTTTATCCGCATGTCAACGACATTGTAGCATGATTTGAGCTATACATCAGACGTGGATCATTGCCCATAATAAAATCAACTCTCATGACATATTAATTCAAATTTGACATGACTAATTAAATATTTTATCACCCTAAAAGTTGTGGACCCATTTATAATGGGTTCAAGTCATGTAAGTCCAATAAATGCCATGAACTAAGGTTTGGTGTATGATATAATCCCTCTAGTATATGATATCATCTAAAATAAATTATTGTTTGTCCTCATCATCACTATATAAATAACCTTCAAACCTATCACCACTTTCATATTCTATATGGCCTTACCCTTCCCCACCAATTCACCATTAAACAAAATGTCTCCTCCCATAGAGATCATTACCATATTGTATGAAGGAACACACAACCTCATTTTCCATGTCACCTCTACCAGAAATATAATATTATTATTTTTTAGAACTCTATGCACAAAAAGTCAAATGAGGTGAGTGATCATGGATTTTGAATGAGTTAAACCTATGAATTTACACTTATAATATTGTATTTGTTTATAATATATTACATATATTGTATTATATAGTATATATTATTATATAAATATAATATTTATAAACTATATATTATAATTTTATAATTTTATATTATATATAATATAATACCTATGTGTATAAAATTATATATATAATTTTTGTACTAAGAATAATGAACAAATTCACAATTCCTAATCTAATTCAATCTACACAAAACCTCAAGAATGGGCAAAGGAATATAGGATTGACATGTAAATAAAAATGAAACACAAACCAATTTATACCTCAATAACAAATGAATATTTCTCTCTTGATGATTGTAGATGAGCCCAAAGTGACTTGGAGTTGTTTGATGCCTGACCATGGATGTTGGATTGTTTCTTTAATGCTCAAGAAGTGTAGCAATGGAGTTGACAAATTCTTGATTGAATATGATAGACAAAGGTGGAAAAAATGTTCCAAATAATTTCAAATATTATGAAATATTCATTCTTGGACGCATGGGAATGTAGCTCTCAATAAAGAGTCACTTGGGTATTTTCTAAGAATTATTTATTTTTAAATAATTCTAGAGGAAGTTTGGTGA
>JARHVA010001110.1:2575000-2610000 GCA_037957365.1 Torreya grandis | reverse complement strand
GTTGAGAGTTGCCATAGACTTGGAGATGTTAAATATTCCATTGATGAACAAGTTAAATCCATACAATAAGCACCTCATACTCTGAGATGTTTTTGGTACAAGGGAAGGACATTTGTGGGCCTTTAGAATGATATCACCTTGAGGCATGATAATAAGTATGTCAGATCCTAAGCCATAATTAGTGAAGGATCCATCAAAATAGAGCTTTCACATGTGTGAATCATCAATTGCTAGAATACATTCATCAAGAAATCCTATAGCCAACGGTTACATATCAAATAAAGGGGTTTATGCCAATTGATTTGTCAAAACTTTTCCTTTAATTACTTTATAATTGACATACTCAATATTGAACTCATGTAGAAGCATGACCCATTTGGTCATTAATCCTATAAGGTCTAATTTTGATAGCAGATACTTCAGAGGATTGAGTTTCTAGGATGTGAAGACAGCTTCTAAACATGATTTTTCAATTGAGGTATAGTTAGGATCATATGACACTAATGTTTTACTAAGGTAATATATGGCATGTTATTTTCCATGCTCATCAAGCTAAGCCAATAGGGATCCTAAGGCACATTAGGTTGTTGATATATAAATAAGAAATGGTTTTCCTAGATTTGGCAATGCTAGGACTAGAGAATTTAAAATATATTAAATCAAATCATTGAAGGTTTTTTTACATTTTGGATTCTATTCAAATTAAACCTTTTTCTTCAGAAGATGAATAAATAGTTGACATTTATCTACTAGCTATGATCTGAAGCAATAGAAGACCAATAGCTTTGTTTGGAAACTTCAAAGTTTATTGAGATTTTATGAGGGAGGCATATTAGTAATGGATTTAACTTTAGCTAGATTGACTTTAATTCCTCATCATGAAACAATGAATCCCATAAAATTTATGGATGTAACACCAAAGTCACACTTCTTAGGATTTAACCAGACTTTGTATTCTCTTAGACTCTAAAAAATTATCTTGAGAACTATAGGATGTTCAACTAGGGTTCTTGAGTTTCCCAAAATGTCATCGACATAATCAAGGATGATGTTGTGCATCATGTCATATAATATTACAGTCATGACTCATCGATATGTTACAAAGGTGTTTTTTAGTCTAAAGGGCTTGAATTGGTAATAGATAGTTACCCATAAAGTGATAAAATCTATCATGTTTGGTACTCTCCTAAAATAGGGATTTGATTATATATTGAATTTCCATCCATGAGTGAAAACATTTCATATCTGGTTATCTAGTCAACTATCATATCAATGTCTGGTAGGGTATATTCATCTTTCAGACATCCCTTATTAATGCTCCTAAAATTGGTCTAGGTGTGGATACCACCTTATTTTTTTCTAATAGGTAAAATGTTTGAGATCTAATTAAAATAATCAACGAGTGAATAAATCTCACATCTAGGAATTTTTGTATCTCTTCTCTGACCAAGAGTGCTACTTTGGGGAGAATTTTACAAAGCTTATACTAAATAAGCTTAGCATCTAGATGATAAAATAGCTAATATACAACCAAATACGGATCTAGGTTTGTCATTCCCATAAAAGACCAAGCAATGATGTTGATAAATTATTTTTGAAGAGCGGTCATGATCTTTCATTCTTTAGAAGTGAGGGTGGCCCCAAGCTTAATCATCCTGGGGTTGTCTTCTATTCCAATGTTGACATCAATTATTTGTTCAAACAATTATAGTCATTAATTCTACATATATGTTAGAGGAGGAATATGATACCCTTCATTATACATGATATCTAAAAATTTTGTGAATAGATCCTCAAACGCCTTCCATCCTGCCAGACTAAGAGAATCTATTTATGGTTTGATGGGGGGTTTATTGTATGATTTAGTGGCATGCCTAGAGGATAAGCAGAATGCCCTATCTATGTCATATCAAATAAGTTTTCACCCCACATAATTTTTTTTTATCATTTTCATTATTTTCATCCAGTAGCACCTCAGAGAGGTTTTCACTAAGGGACTCTATTTGTTGATTGTTTAGACTTTCTTGATTGTTTTATGATTTTTAGGAGTTTTTCTATCTAGGGAATTTTGCTTATTCCCCAATTTAGGAAACATATCCAAATTAATTTCAATCCCCTTCTTGTGAAAATATATGGTAAATGGTCTTGTATTCCCATGAACTTTGTGATGTCTTCATCATTCTAAAAGATCTCAAAATATGGCTCTTCCTATTGGTACCAATCAACCAAGTTAAGATAGTAGAGATCAGGGTTGTTGATATAGATAGATTTGTCAATGAAGATGATTGTGGTAGCAAGATATTTATAGAGACTATAAATGGACCCCATTTTAACATCTACATCAAATAATGATTCATCACAAACCAAGAATGTGTTAGAGATGACATCATAGGGATCACCACCTAGTGGTTTATATCCCATTCTATGACAAACCAATGTTATTTAATTGACATGGGCTCTAGAATTCCCTACTCATGGATTCCTAGTCCTTTCCTTTATAGTTCATATTCTAGCATATTTGATTGGCCCTCAGATACTCTAGATGTTGGAAGCATATTGTGAGGATTTCTTGAGATCACCAAGAGTCATATGATCACTCAATATATTATTTTGATGGGAGGTTAAATATTTAACAATGGTGTCTTGCCAAACTAATGAGATGTTAACCTAATTATCTTCATGGTGGGACACTCATAACATTGTAAGAACATATGGAGTTATCAAACATTGAATATATGGTATTTGTATTTTTCACATCCTTTGGGGATGATTTTGATGTGTGAAGATTTAGGTATATTAAAATAAGTGGATAGTAAATCATCTAGATGGATGTAAGACTAGACTTGTTATTGATAAGAGGAAAGCTTTTGATACTAAGATAATAAATGGTGACATTATAATGTCCCTCTAATGCTTGACAATATTGAAAGGGTTATGGATCATCAAGGATTATGACTTCCATTCATAAATGAGGGAATTTAATACACTAATGAAGTATTGATGGCATATCTTATATTTTTTGTATCCAAGGACAACCCAAAAGGATGTTTTAGGGTTATTAAAAGTCTACTAGATGGATTAGGATTTGATGTGGAATGAACCCCACCATGATAGGAAGGTAGATGGTGTTGGATAACAACCATTCATTGTCATCCTAATATTTTATCATCTTGATTTTTGGTCTAAGAATGGACTCTAAATATCATAGACTCTTAATTAGATTGATGTTGTAAAGGTTGACTCTAGACCCACCATATACAAGCACTCTTTTAATTTTATGATTTAAAATGAATACATCAATGTAAAATGGGTTATTTTTATTAGCACAAGAGGATACATGTCTTGAGGATCAAAGGTAATATGTTGAGAGGATGAGAGATATCCCATAAGGGCCTAGAATTGACCAGTTTCGATGATTGTCAAAACTCTAGACTCTAAAATTATTTTGTTATGCATGTTGCATTAGATAGAATATGATTTGAGAATATCCATAATATAAATTTGAGAGGGAGTTTCATCAATTCATTGTAATATTTCATACTCACTTTTAGGAGTAGTCAAAGGAGATCTTGATACATTAAGATTTGGGGGTGCCCTTTTAGGTGGAGTTTTATGAAGTGCCCCTAGTATAGTGATTTTAACATGGCATGTGGTACAGATGATGGTCCTTTGATATTAATACCAAGTTATTTTTGGACTAAAGGGTGTTTAAGAGACTTGGACCTTATCTTAATAGTGGTGACTTTGTTCTTATAATGGTCAATTTGTCCAAAAAATGAGTCATAATAGTGAGGGGTCCTCCTATATTCCACATGATTAGAATGAGAGATTTGATCTTCATCATGATGTGTATTTTTATATTTTTGGCCATGCTTGGGGAAGGATCTTGTTATATTCCAAGTTCTTGATTCTTGAAATAAGAATCCTATCCTTCAACCTCTATTTATCCATGATCGATCAACTCCTAGAAATAATTTCATAGTTACATGCACCTTCAGGTGTCATGAACCTTGGCTCAGTGATAGAAACAATATTAATATTCCTTATGTCACACTATTTTTGGTTTAATTTCATCAATGGGTTTTATTTCAAGAAGGATAATCATGGTAGTGGTTATATGCTTCTTCAGGACACTCTCTACAAGTTCACCAAGATTAGTGTATCCTCACTTCCTAGATTCTATCTTTGGCTTGCCTCTAGGTACAATAATGTTAGATTTGCTTTTATATTTAAGGGATTAAAGCCTTAGATGGTTTGGACATGTTTGGCATCTCAAAGTCCATCACCAATCACTTTTTTGTTCTTATTAAATAACATTGGCTTTTCTGTTGAGTTATTATTTTTAATTTAATCATTCTTTCAAAATATTTTTATTACTCCCTTATAAATAAGAGATTTATCTAATCCCTAATTCATTCAGGATCAAATTTCCTTGTACCAACAACATGGCTGAATATGAAGCAATCATTACAAGACTTTGATAGGTATTACAATGGAAAATAACACATATAAAGGTTTACAACGATTCTTAGTTAATCATAAATCAGGTTACAGACCATTTTAGACCAAAGATGATAAGTTGTTACCATATAAAGCCATGGTTGACACTCTCAAGCAATAAATTGTCAATGTCTAGTTTGAACATATACCAAGGGATAGTAATAGAATAGCAGATTTCATGGAGACTATTAGATCTTTGATTCCTAATATATAAATAGCTAAGGAATATCAGTTTCTCGTTGAAAATCTAATATTGTCATCTCATGAACCATCAATCGTCACAATGACTTGTGATATTATTGGTTCCAAATCTACTTGGTATTCATACTTGTATACCTATCTCCATTACCATATGCCACCTAACTTATCCCAAAAATAATCTAAAGCTTTTGTTTGTAATGTTGCACATTATACCTTACTCAAACCAACCCTATACCATCATAGTTTTGATGGAACTTTGCTTCATTATATAACTTTGTTAAAATATACATTAGCATTATGGGAAGTTCATGAAGGGGTATGTGGATCCCACACCATTAGGGCAATACTATCTAAAAATTTCCTGCATATTGAGTACTATTGGCCAATAATAGATGCAAATATAGCTGCATATGTGAAAAGATGCGATAAATGTCAACGGCATAAAAATATAATTCATGTCATGGCCAAGACTTTGAAAATAATGCTAACACCATGGCTATTTTATACATGGGGTGTCAATCTCATTGAGAAGATAGACCCTACCTCATATGATAGCCATAAACATATCCTTACTACCACATAATATTTCACTAAGTTTGTTGAAGCTATACCCCTCACTTACAAGACTAAAAATAAATTTTTGAAATTCATCTGTAACCATTTCATTTTTCATTATTATATCCCCTCTAACATTATATCTGATAATGGTAGATCACTAAAAACCAAAGATATCAAAAATATGTGTCTAGTATAAGATTAACCAATATTTTTCCATAACATATTACCCATAAGATAATAGCCAAGCAGAAGCATAAAACAAAACCATTGTCACCATCCTCAAAAATATTGTTAATGATATTGGCTATGATTGGCACCTTCAAATATTCCATGCCCTCTGGGTATATCATACCAATCACTGCACTCCTATAGGTGCCACTCCATACTCACTTATTTATGGTACTGAGGCCATTCTTTCCATTGAGCTCGAGTTACCTTCATTACACATCTCTTTGAAGCATATCTTGGATGATGAAGACTATCAAGTATCTCACTTACAAGAGCTCAAGTTACATGATGAGAAATGCATGGACATAGTAAACATCCTACAAGCATATCAGAATTGACTTTGTTGCTACTACAATCGACACGTGAAACATAGTGAATTTGAACTTGGTAATCTTGTTATTAAAGAGAACAAAATAATACCATGGATAAAAATAAGAATAAAGGCAAGTTAAAACCCAATTGGGTAGGTCATTTCATTATTATTGCAAACTATGGTGTTGAAGCATAAAGGCTCACCACACCAAACGGGTTTGAACTTGATAATCCGATGAACATTATACACCTCAAGCATTACTTCACTTGAGTGACTTGGTATATTGTCTAAGAGGACCATTTCAAGTTCTACCATATTATCAACTTTTTTTTTGTACCATACCATTTTACCATTCTATTACTTTGTCACTATACCATTTTGTTCTACCATATCTTTTCCATTGACTGAGTTGTTTTGACCCTCCCTACCTAGTCTATTTGACTTTGGTTCCATTTCATTATTTCCACTTAATTTTAGTAGTTATTTCAAGTATTCGACATACAGGTCATTTTTTGGAGTAGTATAATAGAATTTCGGCAGTTACATCCTTCATTTCTTATTTTGTTCTATACCATGCTTTATTTATGTGGGCTTGATTATAACTGCCTTTGGTAAAATTAGTGTACCACCATCCTGCTACTAATTATAACCACCTATGGGAAAAATAGTATCATTGACTTAAGTTTTTGTTTCCTAGTTATAATCGTCTATGGGAAAACTAGGTACAACACTTGTTTATTGTGCCTTGACATACCAACTTTCCATTCCTATGTCATACTATGCCATTATGCCAACTATGTCTATTTTGTTTGGATTGGCTACTACACTAGTCAAATTCTGCCATCATAAGGTAGAACTACAATGACTTGAGGTCCCATCCTAGAATTATGTAGGTAGCACTCGATACTTGTTGAGGTCAGCTTAGTCACCCCTTTAGTCATGCTCTCACTATTTTGTGAGCAAGTCTTAAGTTTGAATTCTCTCACTATTTTGTGAGCAACTTAAGCCACACTCTCACCATTTTATGATCTTGGACTGTTTAATATCTCATCATTCTCAATCAAGTTGAGACACTTCAAAAAATTTAAAAATATTTGTAAAATCGATTTAGAAAAAATAAAAACATTAAGCACTTCTTTTCCTTTAGGATTTTGGGAACCCTCACTAAGTCACAATAAACCACTTTTCATTTAGTTTCCCCATCCTTATTGGCTCTCTTATCCCATGCTCTCACCATTTTGTGAGCTCATTCCCATATTCTTCTATAACATTCATCATGATTTATTTATCATCATTTTATTCTATCCCATTTCTTGGGAGAACTACATTTGGCTTGAAGTTTTTTTAGATATAACATCCATATAACTATGTAGGTAGCGTCCACTTACTTAGAGCATCTAGAGCCAGATCAGCCAACCCTTCCTTTTTTTCTATTTCCCGATTTTATTTGTTTGTTTTGTTGTCATTTATTTTCTAGGGGAAATGTTCATCATCTTATTTGTGTCATTTTATTTTTACTAACATGGTGATTAACCATTGTTTGTCTTTTTTCATTTTAATTGTCTTGTTTTTTTCTTTGTTCTATGTGTTTTATTTGTTTGTTTGTCTCTCTTTGTTTAGTTAGTTAGTTTGTTTGTTTGTCTATTTGTTTTATTTATTGTTGTGCCTTGATTCAATATATGTGCATCTATTGGGTGATTCTTTGTGCACTATTTTTTAATCCATCCATATTCATACGTTAACATTATCATCATGGTTTTTATCATTGGTGCATTGTTTTCCTTTGAGTATTCGATCAGGGGTTAGTTCGTATGAATTTTTTGGTCAAGTATTCATGATGTTCTATCATGATACCTATTGTCATGTGCTACATAAAACCCCAACTTGAATAAGTCTCACTTAAAATGCAACAATGATATCTCCTTGGCATTAGTAACATTCTCAATCTAATCCAAATCATATCTTAATCAAAGTAATTAAACAAAGAATTAATTTTCCTCCTTGGCAGTTTGGATGAGTATAGGAAGTAGGTTGCCTAATTCATCTTTATCCTCTGTATCATGTTTTCCATCATCATTTTTTATCATGTTTTCCATAATCAAGATACTAATAATTATAACTGCCTTTGGGCAAATCATTACATACCATCCCACTTATTTTCCATAAACAGGGTACAATGCTTATAACCACTTTTGGTAAAATCATTTTCCACCATCCTACTTTCATTACCAATGATTCTAACTTCCTTTGGGAAAATCCTTGGGCTCCTAGTAATTTGAGGGTTAATGATTATAACTACCTTTGGGCAAATCATTCACTTCCTTCTGCCTAACTAGGACATGTTTTTACCCTGCCAATTATTATAACCACCTTTGGGAAAATAATTTTTTTCTTTTAATTGATTATGACCATCTTTGTTCAAATCATCACCTCTTTTAATCCCACCTATGCTGATGATTTGAATTGCCTTTGGGCAAATCATCCTATTTGTCTACCCTAACTGGGGTAGCTCTATATATCTCTAATTATAACTACCTACAGGTAAATTAGTTCATTCCACCTAATCATTTTAATCTATTTGGTCCACTCATTTCCTTCTTTTGAGGGACCATTTGCTTTCCCCCTTTGCAAACCACTCCCTCAAGGGGGCACCTACAGCTCATCCATTATATTTGAAGTCGTAAGCAGACATGACCTTTTCAATCTTTGAGAAGATGTTGCTATGCTTATAGCTTGAAATACCATCCCAAATAGGGGCAAATTGTAGACACCTAAAATTGGCCACCAATGGCTTCACACTGAACTTTAGACCAATTCTTACCAAGTTTTACAAATCTAGCCTAAGAATCACTAAACATCTTAAATTTGGCTTCATAACATGCAATTTGGCCTATAGACCTATTAAATGAGGCAAATGCACACATCAATTAATTCAAAATCTTACAAAATGCTAAAATACCTAAACAAAATTAATTAACATGCAAAACCTAATCAAATGCCTAATTGAATTATCCATAAGAAATAAATGAATCATCAAAAAATAAAATAAAAATTTGAAGAATATCCTAGAAATTCATAATTACCTTTTTGTGAGTTGTCAAATATCAAAAAATATCTCAACATGCTTATTCATTGCTAATCATGACCATTTGCCACCTTTTAACTCTATTAGGGTTAATTAACTCACTAAGTTTATGTTTGAACCCAGTCTAAGCCCTAACTACACTCTAACTCACCTTGGGTTGGGGTTGGTCTCTAAACCTATAAATACAAGCATTTACCTCTCCATTTAGAAAGCTTGAGCATAGTAAAGCTATAATGCTAGCTTTAGAGCAATATTACATGACAATAGTGTTATAATTCCAAAATCACAAGCTAAGCCACTTTGAGTAACATCAAGCCAAAGCCAAACCAAACAATGGTGTTAAGGAGAGAAAGAACCACACAACTCCATTTTCCAAAGACATCTTGAGCACAAGCCAAGTAAACTAAATGAACACATCATTTAGAGTATTAAAGGAAGGTAAAGAAATTTGTAAGTTTTTTGGATTCTAGTTGTGCTTTGTCATTTTTTTTCTCTAAGATCCCCTTGTGGTCTAGGCATGGAGGTATTAAGCTTTTTAGTGTGTTTTTCGTTTCATTATTTTATATGAAAACTAACGATTGATCTAACCTCCCCTCCATCGTCAAATTCCTAGCATTATAGTTTACAATCAGTAAAAGACATAGATAGAGAAATGTGACATACTTACATTAAGCATTAATATTTTTATGAAAATAAAACTAAGTTATAAATCGATTACCATCATTGTAAGATAAAAATAATCATCATAAATTTTCAGCATTATCAAACAAAAATAATCATCATTGTGAAAATAAAATTGAATTACAAATTAGTTACCCTCATTATAAGACAAAAATAATCATCATAAATTATCATCATTGTAAAACAAAAATAATCATCATTGTGAAAATAAAATTGAATTATAAATTAATTACCATCATTGTAATTAAAAAATAATCATCAATAATTGTCATCATTGTAAGACAAAAATAATCCATCTTTAAATTTAAATTGATACAAAGAAATAAAAGGTTACATGAGGACAAGATAAGAGAATGTAACCACTATAGATATTAAACTAAACTAATTAATTCAAATACTCATTTATTGTTGAAAAATGATTCACTAATATTTGAGTGACTTACCCAATAGAATTTAACGCTGAAACCAAATTGAGTTGCACATTGATCTTTCGTTCTTGAATATTGATTAGCCTTTCAGCATTCACATCTTGCCTCTACATTTGGCGTTTAAGCAAAGTGAATTCCTTCTAATGGAATTTGATTTGCCCTTCCTCATCCATCTATAGGGTGGAAACCACGGACTTATTATTTTCAACTATAACATCTTTTAGACTTGTAGCTTTGAATATTGCATTTTTGTTGCCCCTATAGATTGGATTTCAGATGGTACTTCAAGTATTTGGTAGTCATTATTTTTGTCATTCTCATTTAGTGAATAAAATTATTCATTAACCACATGGTTAATCTCAGAAGTGTCAATGTATATATTTTTAAGATTGGTGGCTCTATCTTGACTAAAATTTTCATCCATTGCATCAAAAAATTCATCATAATTCTTTAGAGGGACCTTTTTCTCAATTATTTATTGATTTTTCATACTCCAGTAACTATCATGCCTTGAGGGAATATTATTTTCATAATCTTTGACTTTTTTATAATCGGGTTGAATATGTTCCCATTGATCTCGACATTGGTTGGGTGTGTGAATCAAACCATGATCAACATAATGTGTTTTCACATTTCTCCACTTTTCATAGGATGATATAGCCTTTTTCATGGTTCTGCCATTTAACTATGTTTCCATCTCAATAAGCTTTATAACAACCAAAACAAGAGTATCTACAATAGTCCAATTAATTCTACCCTTTTAGGGAGGAAGGACAAATCGCTGACTTCTAGTTATGTGTGAGAAATAATTTTTTAGGCAAAGACACATCAATTTGGTGTGGAGATTGTTCTTCATGGTTAAATTCTTCAACAAAACTATTCTCTCTCATAGAGATGTTAACATTGTCCTCAAAGTTTACTTGTGTTCTCAAATTGGGTACTTGAAACAAATTTAGAATAATTCTCATTATTTATGAAGAAATCATATTGCAAGTCATCCTCTATAAGCAATGAAGTATATCTGTGGAATCTAGACTTGGTAGGAGTTGGATGAAACACAAATTTATCCATTATTTTTCTTTCTTTCTTTCTCTACATGCAATAGTGAAAAGGGTACATACATTAAAAATATAAATTGATTCATATATTGTAGTCACTTGTAGTAGTATAGATATAGGATTGCAAGTGATGCAATTGTATAAAAACACCAATTTACTACATAATTCAATGTGTTTTTAAGTCTAAAAAACACATGATTTTCTAGTTTGATACATGCACTGCTTGAAGGTTTGTTTCATCCATTTTTTTGATTGAATTTGCAATTTTAAGACCAATCTAAATAGGGATAAAACACAGTTGAATCCAGTTATGCTAATCACAATGTTTTACTATGAAAATATTAAAACTTTAATGTTAAGAACAATTTGCATGGAAATTGTCTGAATTTAAAATACACACTAAAACAAGTTAAATAAAAAACAAAAGCATTTAGGTGGAGCATGACCATCATTATAAAAATCTCAACCTTGTTAGCCTGAATTATATTTATTGTAGTCTCTGAAGGAAATATTTTACGTTTGTTTGGTGTAACAACACGTGACAGATTTTTAAACTAAAATCAAATTTACTTATACTATAAATCCACACGACAACAACTAACCCAAAAAATTGTAAACATAGCTTGATATTAAGGAAAGGGAGACCAAGTCAACTCAATCACTTACCATTATAGACATTTGAGTTGGTAATAGTAAATACCTTGAGAATGGAAATCTTAGGCCTCATAGCTTATGACTAGGCTGAGCTTCATTCCATGTTACCAAATGATGTAGAACATGTTATAATTCTTAAGTGAACATAAATTTGTAGCATCTATTTTGATTCATGTATGTGGTGAAAGTAAATAATTTTGAAGGTATAACCCCTTGTTCTATTTTCACTATATCTATTTTTGGAAACTAAGAAATTCCAACAACTTACAACTTTCACTGTATCTATTATTGCCAACTAAGAAATTCAAACAACTTGTAATTGGGGCTTGACTATGTAATTCTGACTGATATATCTAATTCTTTTTAATGACTAGGAGTGTTATTATAGAAGTGGTTTTGGTCTGTAATTACCTTGGTTATACCACTGCACATCAAGATGGATCCTAACCATGTATGGCTGAAATTAATGGATTAATCTCTTGATCATATGTGATTTTCTTATCAAATAATCTTTAAAATAAAATAAACATAAAGGAAATGAATGTGAACATAAAAATTCTAAAATACTATAATCTATGGCATACACATCACCATGAACACAAATTTACCTTGGATATATCCATTGTGGGTGAGAGACCCAGTGAAGATGGGGTTGTACCTCCTTTCCAATTCAGCAAATTTATAGAATACAAGGCATGACTCAACTATGAAGAAACATAAGTGCATTTTGAGATGACAACACACTTCTCCAAGGACCTTCACCATTATTATGCATTGAATTCACTACTTAGACTAAAAGTTTTTCTATACACGCTTCTGACAGTCTACTACAATCTTACAATCAATTCTAGATTCCTTGGCCAATGTCTATACATGTTTATTTATGATAACAAATGAATAACGAGCCAATGTATTTAAATTTTTATTTTGGATTCAATTTTAATGTAAGTCCACCATTTTAAGCTTAAATTGGTTCACTTTTGTGAAGTAGAGCATTATTTTAAAGGAAACAGTTTCTTTGGTCATGTCTGATATTCGTATTCTCATAATAAGATCACATCCTTTCTAACAATTTTAATTATTATGTATTGTTTTTGGATGATTCATTTCAGTGATAAGGCATGTAGATTGAATATTCTAAATCATGTATTCATGGTTACTTGTATTCTATACAATCATTTGTTGTAAATAATCTTAATCTGATGATGCCACCCCAATTTGAAGTTAGACTTGCCAACTATAAAACTTTGTTAATTTCAAAATGCTTTGTGGTGATTTTTTTAAATCATGGTTATTGCTTGCAACAACTTATTTATGTTAATAAATTCACATGAAACATACAAGATCTACATTTTACACCATGTACCCCATTTACATTAGTGAAATATCTCCTTGGAATTCATTCAATCAACTATTCCTTCAGAAATTAAAATTAATTTGAAAATAATCATATTATTTTTTATTTTTTCTCAAACAAATCTAATTTAAATTTATATAATTCTGATAAAATTGATAAGGTCATTATTTAATCCTTTGTGTACATTTGTATGACATTATTTCAATACCAAAGTATTTAGCAAACTAAAAGGTATTTGAGACTATCTAATAATCTGCAGCTCTAATCTGTAATATGCTCTGTTGTGACATGCCAGTGCCCTGCAAGGTGTTTATATCACATAAAATGGCATATTTAGAAGCTCAAGTAAAAAATTAAAGAGAATTTTTTTTGGAGGGAACACATGAAAACATGACACATGGCAGAAGAAATTAGAAAATTTCAAGAGCAAGCAGAACAAAAAATTTACCCCTAGTGCTTTACTGCGCTAGAAATTCACTCCCTAAACAGTCATTGTTGTGCATTATTAGAGGTTTTTTTCCCAATAATAAAAAAATTATAAATTATTCATGGGACCCCAATTCCCATTTTAATAGCAGCAGTAGCCCCAGACATGGGACCTCGCTCTTAGCATTACAATAATGTTTGGGAAAAGTACTATTTAATTACTCACGTAATGGCTTACAAGTTTTGTGCACGTAATGTCTTACAAATTTTGTGTAAATATTGGGGAACTTCCAATACATCCTATTAAATACATCATAAAATTGGATGTAACTAAATTTTTAAAAATAAGTATTTGATAATTAAAATTGTATACATTTTTTTTGTTATGAATGTTTTGGATCATCATCCATGATTTTTTATCAAGAAAAAGAAAATTTTATGTGGAATCTTAAATTTTATATCTTTCTTTAAATTTTAAAAAGTGTGGATTTTACTATTTCTCATATTTTTTTTCTTTTGATGATTAAAGATTAACGTGATGATCAAAAATGTTGAACAATAAAATTGTACATATTTTTTCTTAAAATTGAAATTGTAATTGTATATATTATAAAAGTATAAAATCTTTGAAAATACATGATAATTCATAAATAAAATATTTTGTGAAAAATTCAGTGAAAGAAAAATGCCATTATTAATTGGACAATATTTATTTGAAAATTATAATTTTATATATAAATAAATAATAATTATTTAATCGTAATATTTATTTTTTGGACCTTTCTTTTATTCTTTTATGACTTTAAAAAATTAAAATGAAAAATGAAAAATGAATAATATTTTATTATTTCATGTTGAATATTTTTAATGTATATTTTATAATTTAGAATTATTATATTTTTTAAGATAAAAAGTATAAAAAAAATTTAAAAAAAAATCATGTGACATTTTTTTTTTTAATATTTAATAATATGTGTATTAGAATTATCCAAACGTCATTTTCAAAACATTCCATTTCCATTTTCCATATATAATAGCTCTTAATTTTTGTAATAGATGTAGATTGGTTTCAAATTTATTTATAGTTTATATTTTAAAATCTAAATAATTATATTTTAAATTTTTGTATACTTTTAAATGATGGGTACAACATCTTTCATTTAATTTAATATAACATTACATAATTAAATTAAAATGATTATTATAAAATAAAACAAGGATTGTATAGTGATTAGTTTTTTTTTTTTTTGATTGAATAGTATGTTACATTTAATCTTTTTTTATTGAAATCAAAGTGTTATATTTATTAAATCTACTTAGTAGTCACATAGTGCCTAGTCCCTATCTTTATGTATAAAAACAAAAATATTAAATTTTATCTAATCTGTCATAAAATTTATATTATAGAATTGACTTAGTTAAATCTAGTTTGTAGAGATCATGACACATGTCCCTTAAACAATTTTGTTGTAGATATTTTATTCAAACTAGGGTTAAGTTATACAAAGTTGGTGATATTTATTTGTAACCCATTACTGAACCATGATAAATGTCTTAGCCAAACCATGTGGTTAATTTTCTTATCATTTATAAGTTTTATTTATAATCTATAAATGAGATGTAATAGTTATATTAGCCAAACTGTAGGATTATGTTGTTATTTAATAAAATTTATTCATAACATATAAATTATAATGACTTCTAAAAAAGATGCATATAATAAGTAAAAGTGGTTTGGAACTTGGATATCTTAATTTATGTGTGGAAATTACATTAGGTTAAAAGAAAATACTAATTATTAAACTTTAACTTATTCAATAATCATTATTATTCGATATTAATATTTTAAGAAATTTTGTTGCTTCTTATATGTCAACATGGTCATAAAGTATATCTAGATTAAAAAATATGTATGCATAAGAAATTATTTAAAAGTAATAAAAAATTAAAATTAGGTCAAATAAACCCTTTTAAGGTTTTCCATGACATCCTGGTGAAAGTTGAGGAGGAAGAGTTCTTAGCTTTATTTAAATATTTTCGAAGGATTGTCGCAATTTGTTATTTATTAGTTATTTATTAGTTGTGTGTTTAACATGTAGGGTAGGATAGCAATTAAGGCGGGGATAACTTACTAATACCCACGGTGACTCGTGTTTTTCAATAATTGGAATGTTTCTTGGAAAATAACAATTTTTATTTGTTATTGAGACAAAATACTAAAATTAAAACAAAGATTGAAGCATGCATTTATTGATATTTAACTAATGATATTTTTATGTAAAGGCATTTTAATTTTATAGAAGTTATGATTTGAACATATAAATTATTAATTAATGATATAAATAATTAAAATAAAAAAATGAATATAATAATTAATAATGGTATGAGGTGTTATAGTTATTAATTGTTTATTATGTTAGTATAAGAATATTTTTAAATAATACTTTTTATAATATTTTAAAATTAATATATCAAACATTAACTAAAATTTTGTAATTATTAATATAATATTATTTTTAATTATTTAATTAATTGAAAAAAATTGATAAATAATTTTTATTATTTCCAATTATTTAATTAATTGGAAAAAATTGTTAAATAATTCTTATAATCATTTATTTTAATAAGGACTAATAAGATTACATTAATTTTTTTATTGTAATTTTTTTCTCAAATAATTTATCTAAAAAAACTCAAATAACTTTATATATATATATATATATATATATATATATATATATATATATATATATATATATATATATATATCTACGAAACAAAACAAATAATTATTTCTTATATAACTTGTCAAAGTACTAACAATAAAAACATATACTAATATGTGATTGTATACTTTTATACAAAATATATCAAAATTAAATAATAAAAAATGAGAAAAGTGAAAGATCACACATAACTAACGCTGCACCACTGTAAAGGAAAAATAATGTCAATAAATTTTCTCTATAATGAGGTAGTTCTATAATCAAATATTGAAAAAGGCCCTCCCTTAGATTAATAGGTTTTATTATCTAAGATTTAAATTAGATATAAATAACTCAATAACATTTAGTTTTTGGTCTAGTTTTATGGGTGGACATGCTCTCTACATAATTTTCAAGTCATTTAAGTATTATGGTTAAGACTATAGGGAAATGTGTGGTTTCGAAATAAATCCTTTTAAAATTTTGGATGGGACATCATATCATATAAAAATATGAGAACAGTATATGACTTTAAAATAGATCAAATATTTAAAACAGAATTTGATATGTTAAAAAAAAAATTAAATAGAATTCATGTTTATATTTTTAAAATAATAAATTTTTTATATTATGCATGTATGAGTTCCTTAAATTTATTTACATTATTATATTAAATTGAAAAGTTTTGTTAAGGAAAAATAACAAATAAAAATAAAAATAACAAAAAACTATTGATAAGGAAAGCTAACTTAAACATCTTCTTCAATGGAAATGATAAGGAAGGATTCTAAATATTTATATATGACCTATAATTCTTATTGTATTTCTAAACACAATTTTACCTATCAATTTTATCTTACATAACCTTAAAAGGGAAAGATAACATCTGTTTGTGCACTTCAAGAATCATTTATGACTTTTTCAATGTAATACTATATTAAACCCAATGACCTCTTAAAGGGTTTGTTTAAGAATATAAATATTAAAGCCTTTTCCAAACTAACCATAAAATTATTTTATTTTAAAAAAATCAAATTATTAAATTTTTGAGGAGATAATACTCTAAAAATCAAATATATTATGCCAAGGATTTTAAATAAGAAAAATTATTTAATGATGGAGTGAAGTTGTCATTTATTTTGAATATACATAAAAGTGTTGTCTGACTCTTTTTGTCAGAATAAAAAATTTTCAATTCGTTAATAAAGGTTTACATTTTTATACATTGGAGGATTTGGAGTTTCACCCTTTGAGGGATTTGAGCTCGCAAACCATTAAGAATAAATCATATGTTGACCTTAGATTCTACACATAATGTTACTTATGTAATAAATGACAAAGTATGTATGTATGTATTTAAATAAACTCAAGCAAGCATTGATGTATGTATTTAAATAAACCCAAATTAGGAGAAACATAGTAAGGATCAAGGAAAGAAAGGTCTAACAGATGTTAAACATCAAGGAAAAAAAGATGAGATAGCAAGAGATTGATCCAAATCAGTCAATATATACTAAATAATACTCTAAGGGGAAGGAAAAGTCGAAGAACAGTTGAAAACATGAATAGGTGGAGTTGATTTAGTGCCAATTGGTAGTTGAAGGGATCCAATAATTATATAAAAAGGGACCTCAACCTCTAATTTTATCAACTATATTTTGAATGTGTTAGGTCCATTTTACAAGAAAATTAAGTGGAGGGAAAGATTATGGTTTTAAGAATATATCAAGCCTTGAATGGTGACTATAATTATGTTCTATCATGTCTTGTAGCATGAATTTTTAGTTTTGTACATGAATGAAGTTGTTATACATGTTGATGTAAAGTATATTATGTTAATGATGGATGGAAGTGATATTAAATCTATATGTTATAAGAATTAATGTGTAGTAGTTTCTATTATTTAAGATAATGTGAGTATTTTTATGAGTTATTTTTGCACGTATTATTCTCTATCTATTCTTATATCAATGTGGTTCTTAGTGTTTTTGCTATGCCTTGAGTGAGTGCCTAAGTCTCTAGCTTAGGTGATATGTCACTATTGTGAATATTTATATTTTTTGTACATAGTTCTCTCTCCACAAGATCATGTAAAGGAGGGATAAAATAAACAAAAAATTTTAGTTCCATTTTTGAGACCCTTTTTGTAAGCAATGTGTAAATTGGAAGAGTGTTTCTGAAATATAATTGCTCATGAAATAGATTTATGAATTTAAAACCCTAAAAATGATAGGATATCATTTTTATCACATGAGGGATATGAAATTGGTGAGCTAGATATGAGACCAACTTGGCACTAGTGAAGGGATAATGGACGACTTTGTGAAGAGGTAAGAGATGATCTTTGAATTATGGACCCCACTAAGAAAGGGAACTAAATCATTTGAATTCCATGAGTACCCACATAGAATATGGAGGGCACATGACTAGTTCTTGTGAAGAAGATATGGGTTAAAATGAGAAAAAAAATGGTGCATAGTAAAGGATCCTTTCTTGAGAATAGTTAATTTGAGTAAATTGGTGTGAAGCTATGAGAAGGTGGAGGAATATCTACAAGTTTCATATGATTTTTTCATGTAAAGAAGATATGTTCTTCAATGAGGAAAAAGTGATGCAGAGTAAAGCAACATTGTTTGAGGAGAGTCAATTTGAGTAAATTAATGTGAAGCCATGAGAAGGTGGAGGAATATGTGAAATTTTTGAAGAGATCTCATAATTAATTTTTTATAAAGTTGATGCTAGTGTATATCATGTTTCATAAATAAAGCTTCAATTAAATGTTAATTTGGATAATTATGGGTAATTTATATATAGAAAGGTTGACCAAAAAATTCCTTAATTTATGAAATATGTCTTCTAAATGTAAAAAACATATGTAAATGATACATCATAGTTATAGTGACATCATCAAAACCTAAAATAATATAATTTTATTTGTTATAATAAACTTACCAAATACTATAAAGTAACTCATCATAGTTAATTAGTCTCTACTTGTTTTACTCGCCATCTAAAAAATATATTTGAGTAATGAAATATAAAGTACTAACTTTTGAGAGAGAAAGAACCATGAAACTAAATAATTTAAAATTTACTAAAATAAAAAATAAATTATCATGGAAACTTAAACCTTTTATTCAAAATAAGTAATTATAAAGTATGATAAATTTTTAAACAAAATAATATGATATTAAAAATTATAATCTTTGTTAAAATTAAATAACTTTTCAAATCAAAGATAATTATATTAAAAAATATAACTATTACATCAAAACTAGAAATTAGAAAGTATGAATTTTTAGTAAGTAGATAAAAGTTTGACTTTTTGGAGGGAAAAAATATAAAATTAATTAATTAATGACAAGTAATATCTCTAGTTTTTTTAATTTACCTGGGTGTTACCCTTCATGATGTCTAAGTATTCATCATCTAGTTCTAGTGCCTATCCACAGAGCTCATGAGGGGAGCTAGCCATCTCTAGAGTGGTACCCCTTTAGGCTCAAAACAAGGGATATTCAAATTTCAAGGTTGGTTTTAGCATTGGGCTCCTAGAGGCCATGACAGGTGGGTGCCCTAAATTTATAGGGCATGAGAAAGTGCTACTTAATCTTTCATAGGAGAGACATACTGGTCGATTTAATGGTGTTTCAAACCCTCATTCTATATTTATAATGGAAACCAAAAGTGTTACAAGCCTGGTCTCAACAAGGGGCAAATCTTTTACTAATTTGGTCGCTAAGGGAGAGAAGTTGGGTGGGCACTACTAAGGCTATTCTGATAGTGTCTTTTATGGATGAGGATCTCAAGGAGGTGATCTAAAATGAGTAGTGATTTATGAAGTGGGGTTTAGAGTGAAGATTTGATAAATTTTGGCCTAAAATCCTTGTTCTTTACCAATGGATGTATGATTCGTGGTGGATTTTAATGGAGGACAACTTGGAATTATATCTTTATGCCAAAGGTTTTTTCATTTTAGATTTTAACAATCTGACAGACTATAATAAGATTATTTAGGATAATTCTTGGAGATTGGATCAACATATATTTCTTTTGAAACCATGGTTACCTTCCTTCTATCCTCTTCTTGAAAACCTTACTAACATGTCCATTTGGGTATAGTTGTTGTATCTTTCCCTTCAGTTTTGGATAGATTCTTATTTGTTGGCCATTAGTGGAACTTTGGGAGATCTACTAAAAATTAATGATTCTAAATAAAAATATTTTTCAAACCACCTTTGGCATGATTTTTTTTTATTTGGATATATCTCAAGCTCTCCTAGAAGCCATTGAATTACAGGTCAAAGGTTGTTGTTTGGCTCAAATCCTTTATTATTAGGGGTTGTCATTCCAATGTCAGATATGCTTCAAAATAGGTCATTTGGCTTCATCTTACCTTATCCCTAAACTTAAAGTGTATTATTTATGGTGGAAGGATGTTAACAAGGATCATCTATATGTTTTCCCTTTTATTTCTTCTATTATGCCTGCAAACAAAATTGTAGAAAAGTCTTAGGAGGTAGATGTGAAATTGCCTCATCTTTTGAATCTACTCCTATACCTAAGGCATTAATTTCTTAAAATTTTGTCTTAATTGGGTCCTTTATTTAGGATAAAGGTTGTAGGAATTCTTCTTCTAGTGGACTCACAATTGATAAGTATTCTCCTTGTGGAGTTGTCTCAGGGAATTCAGATAATTAAGAAGATTGGACTCTAGTAATGATTAACTAAAAAAAAAGGGCATCTTATCCCTGAACCTTCTTCTATGACACTTCATTCTCAACATAAAAATGGCAATTAAGGAACATAATTGGATAAGTTTCTTTGGTATGTTTTGTAGTTTCTTTGTTTTGTTATGTCCTTGTTGACACTATGATCAGGGTTGCCCTGGGATTCTTTCCTATGGTTGATTACATGATTTATTTTGTTTGGTATTAATATATGTTTTTTTTAGTTAAGGGTAAGGGACCCCCCAACCCTAATATCTATCTAAAAATATATATATCTCTAAGATTTATTATATAACTAGATATTCCAACTTAATAACATTTATATTTAGGTGATGTATTTTTATTTGTATTAATTTAAATCATAAATAAGAGACACCTTCACTATTTCTATGATTTCTTAGGAGGCCCATGTTTAACCCATATTTAACCTAATTGAATATGGTGAGAAGTGAAGTGTCCCAGTGGAAGAAAACAATTACATATAGTGGGGGGAGTTGTGTATGTTGTGAAGAATATACTTTGAGATGTGTCAAGTGTGATTATGCTAAGAGAATGGGTCAAGATTAATGTTCCATTAGTAGGATGAAATTCCTAACTAATAAATCTGAAAAAAAAATGTAATGGGCCATTGGTTAGATAGCTACTAGTGTAAGTGGAAGTGTAGCTCCATGAAATTATGAATGGCAACATCAACCTATACAACACTCAACAATATTTTATGATATGTTGGTAAATATAGTAGAGTATCAATGTATGGAGGATGCTACAAATCATGTATACAAGTATGGGATAGTTTGGCAAGCCAACTTGGAATAATGTCTCTAGAGAGAAAGGCAAGCCAATTTTATATAAAAAATCTAGATCATGCTCATACATGGTAACACAAGTTTCATCCTGATCAAAAATGTATTATACATTGATCTATTTAATACTGAATTTTTAAGGGACTTTCACATACCAAAGTTTGAGTAGCAAAGATTTTTTTATGCTCAAGGAGATAATGAAGGACGTTTCACAAAGTGTATGAGTGTATGATGTGTGGGTTAATACATTTCTATCAAAATTTTCTTATTATATCCACCCACTGCAACATGCACAATGTTTTAGTTGAAGGTTTATGCTAGCTTTCATGAGATAATTGGCTATGAAGGCATTTATTTTCAATGAGAAGCATTAGATGATGTAATTATAATGGAAGTTGTTGGAAACTTTGATATATGGTATTAAGTCCATTTATTTAGATGTAAATCTCAAATATGGAAAATTAGTTACAAAGTATATATATAAATAATGTGCAAAATTCCTATAGGATTTTATTGCTTACATTGCAAGACAAAAGGACATCCAAATAAAAACAACATGTGCATATAGGTACAAGTTATTACTCCATGTTGTCAAATATGTTGGGAAGATCATAAGACAATAAATTACATGTTCATCCAAAATTCAAAATAGGTAAAGGCAATGTTGTGAAAGATAAGTAACATGCACACACATGACATAGTTAACTATTGTGTCATATGATGAAATACTTTGTGCATAGGGAAGAGGGCTCAATTAGATTGAATATAACAATTTCATGTGATCTCAACAACTTTAGTAAGAAAGAGGTAATGGTGTAAGGTTATATAAATGGTGAGGTGGTAGAAGAAATGGGAATAAATATCAAGGTTTATGTCTTAAGTGAGGTTCCTTTAATCACTATCAAAGTTATTATCTCTAAAGTTCATAGGCTACACTCATTATGGGCAAGGTAAAAATATTGAATAATGTCCCAATATTCATTTTAATATCTTGAAAAAGGATTTAGCATCAAAAGGTGTAATAAATATAACATTTATGAAACATGGAATAAATTGGGTAGTGAAATAAAATTCACATAAAACAAGTGTAGACCAAAAGGTAAACATTATAACAAGGAGTGGAGTGGGTGTTCAGGCAACAAGAGTTCCTACTTCAAAAAAGGAGAGAATATTGCACAAGAAAATATCAGTTATAATGGACTGATTGGATGTGCATGTGGATAAGAAGCTTCTAAAAAAAGGGAGGTAGTGTAAAAATATCCATTTTAAATTATAGATAGCCATATATTCAAATGTAAATATATTGGAGACCAAGAAGAAGAGTCTAAACTCAAAGGAGTTGGAGGAATTAATAGAGATATTATATTTGTTTAAGACCATATTTATGCTTCCATTATTGAGGATATTTAAGCATAGATAATATGAATAATCCATGTGAGTGAGTCCAAGGGAATATGAAAAAAATTCCTTCTAAAAAGAATGATAAATATGATAAGGAGATGATGATTAATGCATTCATTAATGATTAGGATTCAAGAAACATTTTGATTGATATGGATGCAAAAGTGAATATTCTAACCCAAGAGCTTGAATAAATGTGGTAATTCTTAGGATTTAACCCTTTAAAACTATGTTTTTCATGGAAAATAACTTGCATTTTAGACTATTGGTAGTCTTTAAATCAATTGAGCTCGTGATTTTTGGATTGCATTTTAAGGCCAAATTTGAAGTAATAAAGTTGGTCGAGGAAGAATGAAACCTAATTTTATTGGGAAGGTCATGGTTTTATCATAACAATGTATGTACATGTCATTTAAATAATTTTATATGATATTTTATAATGGTAGAATGTAAGATCCCCTCTATAATTTCACCCAAATCATGCATTCCTCTTCATACACATTTTGTCAAACACTTTTCATATTTCCTTAAGTTAAGAGGTTTTCTTTTGTAATTTTACTATATTTATATTTGTTTCATATTTTTGAAGGGTTTATTTCATAATATTTATGCCAAATGAAAGATAAATAAAACAAAAATTAACATACATGAATATGTTGGAAGGTCAATATAAAATCTGAGTGTAAAACCTATTAATATAAATCTGAAAACAAGTATTTAATAGTCCAAATCTAACCTCTTTATTTGTCTTGAAATGTGAATACAATGGTTGACCAAATATAATACAAAATGATTAAGGATAGGCTACAAATAATCTCAAAAAAAAATTCATAAAAATCCTTCAAGCACCTCATAAAATCCCTGGTATTATGCCCTATGATTGCTCCAAAAAACTACCAAATAAAATCACCCAAATCTGTTATTTTTTTCCTTTGCCAAACTACAATAATTTTGACAAAATTGGTGATGAACACACAATAATTTATTGGTACTATAGAATGACACTGTAGCACAACACTATAGTGGTATGGAACACTATATCATCTATATGGTACACGGTAGTAACAATACAAATTACTATAACATGCTTTTAAAATTCATAAAATCTTCATTAACTTCAAAACAACTTTTGCATAAATTTATTATTTGAAGATTCAATACTCCATAAACTAATCAAATATTCAGAAGTGTGAATTTTGGAATGAATCCACCCAATAGGCTGAATGGGTTTTTCTCCAAACAACCGATCTACCCAAGGGTTTTCATCCTAGGGCACGCTAAACTTGTAAACACAAGCTCTCCAAAATTATCTAATATAAAATATCAAAACTAAGATGTCCAAATGACTTTCTCTCATATCTTTTTAAAGGTTTATCTAAGTCTTCTATAATAATAAAGTGACTTTATAATATTTATTTTTTATTTGAGTCACTTTAATTAAATTAATTAAAAATAAAGCTATCCTTATGATTTAATTTATTTGGATAACTTTATAAATAATCAATTTTATTTTATTCCCTTTTAATGCTTGATCATAGCCTATGGGAATAAAATAGGCTAGTTGGCTCTGTTGGATGATCACTCAAAATAAGGGGACATTACATTCATCCCTTCCTAGAATTGATTTCCCTCAAACAATTGAAAATATGGATTTTGTATAATTTGTTCACCTTCTCACATAGAATCCTTGATAGGCAAGTCCCTCTATCTAATAAAATACTTTGTGATCACCTCATTTCTCAATCTATGTTCCCTCATATCCAAGATAGCTTCAGGAACCAGAACCAACTTGCCCTCCTCACCTAAAGGTGGAAGCTCTAGAGAAGGTATAATGTGTTTCCAAAGTGCCCTTTTGAGGCAAGATACATGAAATAAATTATGATTTTTTATATCTTCAATAAATTCTAGCTCGTACGCAACCTCTCCAACTCTCGAGGCCATCTAGCCAATCTAAATAGCTCCTACAAAAACATACTAAGAAACCTACTATCTTGATTGCTAAAGATGGTCCTTGGAAGCCCATAAATTCTAAACACCTCTCTAAAAATTAACTCTACAATTTAGGGTGCCCTATAGTTAGTTGAAATAACAAATAAATGTGCATACTTAGTCACTCTATTAAAAACAACATATATGAAATATTTTCTTTAGACATTAAGAAGACCTATAATAAAATCCATATATATGCTATCCCACTTTTGATTAAGAGTAGGCAATGGCTGAAGTAATCCTATGGGAAAAGAATGCTCAAACTTGTTCTACTGACAAGTCATACACTCTCTAACAGAATGCAAGACATCATCCTTGAGACCCTTCCATGAGAATCTCTCCCTAATCTTCTTATAGGCCTTGAAGAACATAGGTGCCCCACTAGAGGACTATCATGAACAACCCTCAAAATCTTATCCTTCATCTTAGATTTAGGTATCAAATATAGCATGTCCATATAATTTAACACATCATTAATCACCTTATACCTTTCATCCTGAATCTTATCATCCATGATCTTTCATGCAAATGTATTCTTGGAATAGTCAACCAAAAGATGAGCCTTCCAATCAGCTAAATTTTTGACAGAGAAAAGTGTGGGTTTCCTAGATAATGCATCTACTATAAAATTCTTCTTACCCTTAACATATTCAATATTGAATTCATATACCTAAATATTTATTACCCACTTTTAATGGGGCTCATTCAAATATTTTTACTCCAAAAAGTATCTCAAACTATTGTTGTCTGTCCTCACCACAAATTTTTCACCCACCAAATACTACCTAAATTTTTCCAACACATGCATGATTGTAAACATATCCATTCTTAAGTGGAATATAATTTATCCACATCTCTCAACATCCTACTCTCATAGGTTATGGGATGTCTATTCTGCATAAGCATGACACCTATTCCTTTGTTGAATGCATCACACTCTAGTACAAATGGTTGAGAAAAATATTGTAAGGCTAATGTTGGACAAGTGCTCATCACTTCCTTAAGTCTGTCAAATGTAGCTTGAGCCTCATCCAACCATCTAAATGCCCCATACTTAGTGATATATATAAGAGGTGATGCCAACTGAGAAAACCCATTGACAAATCTCTTGTAATAACTGCATAACCTAATAAAACCCCTCAAATCTAAAATGTTCCTTAGTGGTACCCAATCAAAAATGACAAGTATCTTCTCCTGGTGCACTTTTACTCCTCCATCACCAATCACATATCCCAAATATAAAATTTTTGTCATTATAAATTCACATTTGGAAGCCTTTACAAATAAATATTGTGTCTCTATAATTCCCAACACCTCATCAATGTGCCTGAGGTGATCATCCCACATCTTATTGTATAACAAAATATCATCTAAGAATACCATCACAAACTTACACAACTATCAATTAAAGATGTGACTCATACATGATTGGAAAGTTACAAGATCACTAGTGAGACCAAAGGGAATAACCAAAAAATCATAATGTTTATAGTGGCATTTGAATGTTGTCTTATGTATATCCTCCTCATGGACTCTGATCTGATGATACCGTGAACAAAGATCAATTTTTTAAAATTAAATTGCTCCATGTAATTCATCCAATAACTCATCTATCCTGGATATAAGGTACCTATTTTCTATGGTCTTCTTATTCAAAGCATGGTAATCAATGCACATTCTCATCATGCCATCCTTCTTTTTTACCAAGACCACTAAAGATGTAAAGGGACTAAAGCTAGGTCTGATGTGTCCCATATCCAATAACTACTTTATCTTTTTCTCAATATCCTCTTTGAATATTTGGTGGGTGATGATAAGGCATATTAATAATATGATTGGATCCCTCCTCTAACTCAATCACATGCTCAAATCCATGATCAATAGGTCTACCATTTAGACTATATCTAAACATGATATTGTACTTATCCAAAATCGACTGGATGTTCATAGGATAGTGCCTATCAACATGTCGACCAAATTTGACTTCAAGGTGAAATTTAGACACCTATAGGTAAAAAAAATTGGTTTTTAGATGTTTTAAGGAACTAATAATTTTTCATAGGGTATTTTATAGTCCATTTGATGTTATTTAATGCCTTTTTAGCCTTAGTCATGGTCTAATAAGTCCATATGTCACTTTAATTTATTTAAAAGGATTTTAAGGGTCATAAATACAAGTGCCATAGTTTTCAAGGTACCCAAGTATCCTAATTTTATTTCAAACATCCAAGGAGTTAGATTCCCTATCAGGAATGTTAGTCTCTTTTTAAAATTTTAGGTTATCTAAATTAAGATCAAGTAATCAACTGAATAAGGAAGAGTTTAACACTTATACGACCCATGAGGGAATGTGACATGTGGGATAAGGTCATGGAATTTTTATGCATATTATTTAGACTAAATTACACATTTTAAATGCTCTGGATGTGCCAAATTAAAGCTAAAAACATTATGCTCCTTCTTTGCCTTTCTAAACACATAAAAGTGGTCAGTAAGTTTATGCTTGGTATGGATAATAAGAGAATTTTTAGGTAAAACACATTTGGGAGGTGGTATTACACTCAAAGGGATTCATTTCCATAATAATATTGTATGGATTGGTTAACCATGATTTATGAACCATCTCTAACAAGTTGTCTGTGTTTTTATGCTCACTATTTCATGCACTCTATAGGTTTTGTTCAAATTTGGATAAGTTAGTACAATCTAGTTAGTGATGTTGACTATAGAGGATGTTGAATCTCTTATCAAATTATCTTTATGCTTGGTTTCATTTTTCATGGTGTTTTGATGAGCAATCCATTTCATGTTGCAGGAAGGTGTCATCATATGAAGTCTCAGTCAAAGTTCTCCTTGTTTACATAATGTCAGTTCCCTATAGAGTTCTCATGTAGATGGAATATAGTGTCCCATAGGTCTCAAGGCCATATTATCACCTCTTTTCATGTTTGGTTTCATCACACCATGATTGAGAAAATATTCAATCTTGCCTTTCTCATAGTCAATCCTTCACTCACTCTTACTTCCAGTCACATGTATGTGGCTTTTCGATCCTATTCATGGAGTTGTAATGAAGGTGTATCAGTGTATTGAAGGAATAAATAACTTAAGAGAGTATATTTTAAGGTATGAATAGGATTTAGGTTGGTTTTAGGTTCATGCACCACATTAACTAGCCACTAGACACCATTGTTTGCTCTATAACGGGGGTTTGAAAGAGGTTTTCATGATTGGAATAGATGTTTCAAAGCTTGTTTCAAGATATCAAAAATTAAAAACATGTATTTGGGGGATTGATATTGAGTTTAAGTTGTTAATGAATCCATTCATCCACACATTTTGCTCCATTCCATGCTCACTACCTGCATACAACTCATTCACACCTACAGGAGTCTCCTTGATGATGTCATGCTGAGATGAACAATTTGGGAGATCTTTAAATATTTTAAAATTGATAGGATTTTGTTTTAACACTTGGTGAGGTTTTTGAATTGATCACCAACATTTTCTCTACTCACTGTCTAAGGTTTATACCCACTGCATGTATATGTAAATTCCCACCTATAGGTGGTACCACAAAGCTTTGAAGGTCCTTGTATGAAGAATTTAAAACATGGTTAAACCTTAATTTATATTATATCATAATGGAAAAATCAAGGAAATTTTTTTTGAATCATCAAATGGGTAGGAGAAGGTGTAAACTACCTTTAAGCACAAGATGACAGAACTCAAGGACTTCTTCCCTAAAAAGTAAAAATAGAGATCCAAAAACTTTTATAGATACCATATAACAAGGTTGCAAAGAGTTATGGAATATTTAGATAGGTAAACCTTTTAGCCTCTATTATGGAGAAGAGATATGAAAAATATGGAGGCCATAAAGTTAGTGTAAGAGAGAAGTTTGAGGTCCTAAAGATGCCTTTTAAAGTACTAAAACCCTACATTCATTTCTATGAGAATTCACTTTTAGGTGACCTTTTGCATCCTAAAGAACAAATGAAACATACTCTCATGGTTGGAATGGATATATTGTTGGAATGGTGTATAAATTAGAATTAATATCATTATTATGATGTTTATGAATATTTTTTCAAGCTTCATGGACACCTATAGGTGTCCCTTCATAGGAAAAATGTTCACAAATAGCTAAGTAGGTAAAAAGTGACCTAAGCATGGTGTCTTGATGATATTTTAGCCCATACAAGGTGAATGCAGGTATAAATAGATGTAATTGACCTAAAGGCTTCAAGGAGGTACTTTTCACATCATTACCATAGTGCGATTAGGTAAATATGCACCTACAGGAATCAAAGAGGCACGATATCACAATAAGAAAGATAACTCGGTTTTTTGAGCTCAAGGTGCATATAAAGGGTATAGGGAGATTTGTAATGATGAAACAATAATATTAACACCTTAATTAGGACCATTATTACCTTAATAATATTTTGACTATGTAAAATAAGCTTACATAAACTCCTAAAGGTTTCGTATGCACCTACAACTGAGTGCTTAGTCTTAATGAAGGTAAAGAGATGAGTATGTTGAGGAAGAGAAAGGAGATATGCAAATAAACTGAGAATGATTCATGATAGTTAAATAAGGCATTTTCACAAGATCCAATACTCCTTTAAATTTTAACATCTACTCTTCATAGTAGACCAAGGATGGCAGTCCATATAGTTGCACTAAGGGAGTCTTGTTGTTCAATGGGTAACATTGAGGAATCTAAGGGAGAAAAGTGGGTTTGGGTGAATTTAAAGATTAATAAGAATTAATTAAAGGTGTATAACATTTTAAATTAATATAATCATATATTATTTATCCTAGAGAGGTCATTCTTAGGTGGAAGTGAAAAATGCAAAAAATAGTCATTTTAGAGGCATTTTTTGGGAAACTTGAGTTGGTTAGGTACCTAAATGGGAGAATACGACTTATCCCTTTGGTAAAAATATTCATTATTACCTAATAAAAATTCTAAAATATTCAATTTTCCTTGAATATGATGGATATATCTATTTGTTTTATCTTAGAGGTCAGGGAGTTAGGAAAATCAGGGTTTTGGCAAGACAAGCAAATGAAGCCAAAATGGGTAAGAAACTTGATATAAAGATTTGGGAACATCAAAGAACATATTTTGAGGTGTATTTAAGGTGAATATGTACTATTAAATAATAAATAAATCACATATCTCTCAAAGTTTTCAAAACACTCTTGCACATAGTTCAACCAAGCAAGCTCCAATTAGGCCTAGTTGGCAAATAAGAGGAAGGAATGAGAAGGAGTGCTCAAAAAGTTGTGTGATAACTTTGAGAGATTACCAACCCTAGTTTACAAATTTCTCAAGAACCAACTCAAGTTTACAAATTTCACAAGAACCAACTTATAAGAGCACCAACCCCGTTGCTGAGCACCAACATAACAATGATTTGTGAGCACCTACACACAGGAGCACCAACCCCTATTGTGTAGAAAACATAACTATATTTCAATGCTTATTTCTCAAAAAATTATAGAACACTACTATATCTCTTTATTTTCTATACTCTCCTCTTGCTTTTCTTAGCTAGATAAAATGATTACAAAAGAGAATTACAAACCATGCACATACTCTTTACAAATGGATTCCCAAGCCTCCTTTATAGCTTTCTAAATGAACTTTGGCATTAAACATGTGAGACCTTTCAATTCACATGGAAAATGGTGCAAAAATTTCATGACCCTTTTAATTATTTCATTTGAAAAGTCATATGGTGAACCTTCATGGGCAAAAGTGTGATTTCCCTCTTCTGTCTTTAGTGGAGACTCTTTGAATTCCTCATGGTGACCCTTCATGGGGAAAAGCACCCTTTCTCTATTTTGTCATTATCTGGTGACTCTTTGAATTCTTCATGGGTCTTGTTTTGTCTTTATGCAACTAATAATATATATGTTAATATTTAAATCATATTAACACATTTTAGCCATGATATGAACATTAAAAACACATTTAGATAATAAATTCTATGTCACTAATACTGCTAGACATTTGACATTAATGACAATATTTCCATCAATCTCCCCTTTTGTCTTTGATGGTAGCTTCAAACTGAAACTACAACATTATGAAACTTACACTGCACATGCCAACCTAAAACTGCGACCTATACAAACTACAAACTGAACCAACGAAAAACATACAGTAACTCCCCCTTACTGTAGTATCATTTTAGTTGAACATATTCTTTTACTTCTCCCCTTTGACATCAATGGAAAAAGGTATATCCTAGAACTAACACTTAGCTCCCCCTTAACTAATGTTGATCCTCAATGGCAGAAAGTAAAATACATTACTCCCAACTTCTTTCATAGATACTCAAATGTGTCCTTTGGTATTGCCTTTCTAAAGATATATACAATATGTTATTTAGTACTTATCTATTCTAACTTGACCTATTGATTTTCAACCTGCTCTCTCAAGAAGTGATATCTAATAAGAATATGTTTTGTCCTTGAATGCATCATTAGATTCTTAGAAATATTAATAGCATTTGTGTTGTCATAGTAAATAGAGATAGGTTCATCATATTTTACCTTGATATATTCTAAAGTTTACTTTATCCAAAGCACTTGAGTACAACACATCATGACTATAATATATTTTACTTCAACTGTAAAAAGTGATACTAATGTTTGCTTCTTGCCTAGCTAAGATAATAAGATATCACCGAAGAAGAACGTTCCTCCACTTGTACTCCTCTTATCGACTAAACAACTTGTCCAATCTAAATTTGTATTAACAACCAATGTGAAATCTCTCCCTGTGGGATACCACAATCCATAATCCAATTTACTCTTGACATATCTAAATATTCTCTTTACCAACTAAACATGACTCTCTTTTAGGGCTACTTGATATCTAGCAACCATGCAGACTGCATGCATGATGTCTCGCCTTGATGTTGTCAGATATAAAAGACTACCAATCATATATATATATATATATATATATATATACATCAACAGAATCTTCTTCCTTACTCACCTTGTTCCCTATACCCATTGGTGTGCCAACTGGTGCATGATCTTCAAAACCAACCTTTTTCAACATCTCCTTGGCATATTTACTTTGAGATATGAAAATACCTTTATCTGACGGAGATATTTACAATCCTAAGAAAAATGACAATTCTTCAAGCATATATATCTTAAATTTATTTTTTCATATTATCAAAAAATTATTTTGTCATATTTCCACTATTACCTCCAAATATTATGTCATCAACATATATCACAATAATCAACTAGTGCTCACCTTCTATTTTGATGTAGAGATTACTATCAGAAAAACCTCTCTTGAAGCCTTGATCCTCTAATAACCTATCAAGCCTCGCATACCAAGCTCTGGGATCTTGTTTCAATCCATATAGTGATTTATTCAATCTACACACATATCTATTATCATTTGAGAGAAGAAATCCCTTAATTTGCTCAATGTAGACCTCCTCTTCTAGCTTCACATCTAGGAAAGCAAACTTAACATCCATCTAAAACACTTTAAAATTATTAAACACTACATATGCAAGAAACATCCTAATAGCCTCTAGCCTTGCCACTAGTGTAAATGTTTATTCAAAATCTATACCTTCAATCTAAGCATATCCTTTACATACTAACCTTGCTTTATTCCTGGTAACGTCACCATCTTCATTTATCTTATTTTTATATACCCATTTTATTTATATCACATGTTGATCTTTTAGTCTAGGCACTATTCCCAAGTATCATTCTTTTCTATCTAATTTAATTCTGCATCCATTGATTTAACCCAATGTTCATCATGTCTAGCTTTTAAAAAATTTCTAGGTTGAATTTTGGATAACAAAGAATAATTAACTTGCTCAAATTCACTTACTATCATTTTTCTAGTGTGAACTCCTTCATTTATGTTTCTGATGATGTCAATTTTATTATGATTTCTCTAGACATATTTGGATAGAGTTTTAGTGTCCCTTCACTCCTCATATTCATATAATTCTTCAAAATCTTATTATTCAATGATTTTAGGAATGTCTACCAAATCACTGACTTTTTGTGCTACATCTTCATCTATCCTGACACTTACACTTTCAACTATATTCTTAATTATTTTGTTATAACATTTGTAATCTTTACTTTTGTTTGAGTTTCCAATAAATATACCTTCATCTGCTCTAGATTCACACTTACCCAATTTTGTTTTATCAATTCTCTTTATGAATCATCTATTGCCAAAAATTATGAAATTATTGACAGTGGCTGGTATGTCTTTCCATAACTGATAGGGAGTCTTGTCACTATTGATTATCAATAATGCTTTGTCCTAGATATGTACTATTGTGCTTACTACCTCTCTCTAATATTTTTTGGTATCATGGATTAATTTAGCATTGTCATCACCATCGTATGAACTATTTTATTGTTTCACTCAACTACTCCATTTTTCTATGGAGTTCTGGCTATTGAATAATGTCTCTTGATCCGATGTTCTTCACAATACTCAATAAACTTATCTGACATGAATTCTCCTCCTCGATCTGATCTTAAGCACTTAATCTTCAAACCAATTTCATTCTCAACCAAATCCTTGAATGCTTTGAAGTCGCTGAAAGCTTCTCATTTTTATTCAAAAACATCACCCAAGTCATACGTGTAAAATAATAAATAAGAAACATGAAGATTTCTCACCTTGAGTACTTTGAGTTCTTGTAGGTCCACACAAACCGATGTGGACAAGCTCTAACATCTGAGTAGTCAAGTATTCCTTTGTCTTGAACCATCTTTGAGCCTGCTTCCCATGCTGACATGGTTCACAAAGCATGTTAGGGGGATTTTTAATCTTTGAAAGATCTCTAACTGCTTACTTCTTATTTATTTTGACAAGATTGTCAAAATTTATGTGTCTTATTCTCCTATGCCACAACTAACTTTCCTCACCTACACTCAAACAACATTTTTGACCTTTGATATCTGATAATATATATAAATTATTGCTTATCCTTTGAGCAAATACAAATAACCCATCTGAATCTTTTCTTCTAATCTCACAACCTTCTACATAAGACCTTAATGTGTGTCCCTAATAACACATTTGACTTACACTCAATAGATTATGTTTAAGACCTTCTACATGTAACACATTCTTAGTCCTAGTTCTAACATTATCCAAACTTAATGTACATTTTTTGGCTATCCTGGCAGTGGTATTATATTTGAATTTTACTATGCCACCATTGATCTTCTTTAGAGTTATGAACTTGTTCTTGTATTTTATCATGTGCCTCAAACATCCATTGTTGATGAATCATGGTCATTCTTCATTTTTTATATGCAAAGCTATCTAGACAAACATAGACTCTTTAGGTTGTTTCTTCTACCCTGAATCTATCTGAACTCTCTTCTTGATGAATAGAGCCTTGAAGCCTTGATCCTTCATGACTGACTTGAACACACTTCTACAATGCCTAGATATATGTCCAAACTTATTGCACTTGTAACATACTATGGATTCTTCATTAAATCTTGATAGAGGAGTAAAATATTTGTGTCTTCTTCTTGACTGTACATGAGTTCCCTTTTCCTTATTTCTAAAATTTTTAGCTCTTTTCCTACAGTCTATTTTATTATGACCATAACCATTACAATAAAAAAAATAACCATGAAAATAAAACCTATTCTAGTTTGTGTATCTTTGATCTGATTGTCTTTTGTAGCTCTATTCCTTCTAACTTTCTTTGTTTAAGCTAGCCTTTGTATTCTTAACTTCTTCTTTTTTCATTTCCTCTTTTGTAAGGGCTTTAACATAGCTCTTTTATTTTTTTGTGTTAACCTTGTCTTGAGGTTCTATGAAATTATTGGCCTCCTCTTT
>JARHVA010001110.1:2562500-2567500 GCA_037957365.1 Torreya grandis | reverse complement strand
CTTTATTTTTTCTCTTGATATCTTCTTTTAAAGAGGCAATTTCAACAACATACCTTTCACATTATTTACTTATTTTTTGAAATTCTATTGTTAGATCTTCTTCAGTCTTTTTGGCTTCTTCAATGTGTGCTTGTAGATCTTAATTTATTTCCTTTAACTCCTTTTATTTTTTCTCAATTTGGAGTTTCAACTTTGATTCTTCTTCTCAAGATATTTTATTTATTTTAAGGCATAAATGAGTTCTCTTTCTAGATTCACCTCGGCCTCATCCTTGATTTTATCATGTCATTGCAGAGGCATCTTCATGTATGGTCATGAATATAATTTCTTCTTCATCTAAGTCACTGAATCCACAATCTTCAACTGAGCTAATATCTTTAGAATATAAACTCTTCTTCTCAAATCTCTTATTCTATTTTCCTTTGAAGTTTTTCTTGTATGGAGGATTTATTTCTTCATTGTCACCATTATTATTATCTGGGCACTTAGCTACAAAATGTCCAATCTTACCACATTTAAAAAAATTAAATGAAAAATTTCCTTGATATTTACTTGTGCCCTTTTTAGGCTTGTGGATGAATAGGGCTTCATTATCATCTTCTTCATCACTAGAGCTATCACTTGATTCTTGAATCTTAGCCTTGTCTTTCATAGATGTTTTGAAAGCAGCTTCCCTCTTTGAGGGTTTCTCTTGTTTGGTATGCATTTCATATTGTATAATAATACCATGTAGTTCAGCCATCTTTAACTTGGATCATATAAGAAGACCTAATAATAATAGAATGCATATATACTAAATAGTTGTTAGATTTGGATGCATTTTATGAGATGATGAGTTGCATTAGATCTCATGTTTTGGAGCAAAGTCTTACATCTTTAGCCACATCAACATATGTATTCTTCACCGTAAAATGAAGCTTTAAGAGAGAGAGAATTTGAAATTTTTATGAACTCATGGTAATTACACCAAAATATACAAGACATTTTTCTTTGGCTCCTATTTTAATTCACCCATCAATGTAAAAAAAAAAATAATATGTTGCACCATAAAAACTCATGAAAGGAATTGCTAAATTTTTTTTCTATTCTTATTTTTTGAAATCAATACAAAATTTTACATGCCACCAATATTTTTAATTTTTATCCTTTGTTCCTATTGGAAATGACACCTTGGGGTTCCTATCAAATTTTAAAGCTCCCTCAAAATTATCGTCTTTATTATCTTCCATGTTCACTTTTTTTTTCAGACTCTAAACTCTATGTTTAAAAAAATTAAGATCATCCACACAACCCTATGTGTTGATAAATTTATTATAATCTTTTATTCATATTTCACCTCCTTTCTTCTTCAAACTATTTTCAAGACACTTCTTTTAGTCTATCGACGTTCACATTATACTTCTTTCATTCAATTTTTAGTATTATACATGATCACACATTACTTTATATTTGCCATATCACTAATAATTACATACAAAATATTCAATTGTTAAGCCATTAAATATATAATATAAAACACATTTATAACACACTATAAGCATTAAATCAACTATTATTTAATTCATTTTTTAATTTTTATTTTAAATTAGTGCAAAATATAATGTTATCTTCCCTGTATATATAGAGAGAGAGGGGGAAGATAACACACACAAACACACACACACACACACACACACACACACACACACACACACACACACACACACACACACACAGTGCAAATCTCATTAGAGAGGTCATTAGCTCCATAATTAGCAATAAGATCATCTGACTTATTAATTTATCTGTAAAATATTAAAAAACACATTGTTAAAATTAATCACAAAATTATTCGCCTCATTAATGAGATTTTAGAGGTTCTAGTTTAAATTCTTTAGTTTTTTAGCTACATTAATAATACTAAGATAGTCACCTTCCACTTCATTTTTATTAAAATCCACATCAATGGCCAATTTAAGCCCTGATAAGAGAGACTTGATCTATCCCTATTTTTTAGTTACTTTGGGAATGTTAGCTATAATACTTATAACAACATTACCCTCATGATTACAAAGAATACCTCCTACATTCGATAATCCTAGGTTATCTTTATAAGCTCCATCAAAATTCAATTCCTCTAGCCAGGACAGGGAGGATTTCATTTCACATTCTTTCTCTTATTCGTAATAAGAGGTAGGCTTGAATTATATTTTCCAAATATATCCCACTTAATAATGAGTTTTTTTCTATTTTCCTGTAATATTTGAGCTGGGCATAGGGACCTTATATCTAAATATTTCTTGGTAAGTAATTTCAAGCTTACAATAAAATATTCTATGGAGTTTTGGGAGAAATTAAATATGAGACAATTCCTTTCCTTCTACAGAAGACAATCATTGGTGGCATTATTTTCTATATCTTTCCCACTTTATCTCTTCTATCTTTATGCCACCTAGAGATTAAAATGGTAAGAGAATCTAGATAGACCAACATATTTCTCATTTTGTTAAAGAACCAAACTCACACTAACCAAAATATGGAACAATGAAGGAAAATATGGTATGGGTTTTCCTCAATATAAAAAAAATAACACACCTTGACTGGCCTAAAAACCTAATTATTTCCAATCTATACAAAACAAGAATCTTTATATTCAGGGTCATCCAAGAAAACATATTCACCATTGGCAAGTTAAATAGATTCTAAACTTTGTGATTGGGCCATGAAGAATTAGTCGAGCGCTTTTCAAAAGTTTATTATACCTTTCCTTAACCACAAATTCTTCCAAAGGGTATCCACTCCACATCAATATGTCATCTAAATAATTTCAAAGGTTTTGTGATTTGAAGAAAATTATGAAAGGAAGAAACAATATCCATTTCCGTTAGAGAATTAGCCAATAGAGGATATTTACAAGTTCTATTGTAACCCTAAGGTTCCATCAAATTGGTCCAATAGTCCTACAGTTTCATCCCTCAAAGAGCTAAAAAAATGCTTCGGGGTTTGAAAGATATGATGGTTACATAAGGGTCCAACTTGGGACCAAGGTAGGATTAGACTAAAAGTCAACCAATCTATGATATCTGACTTGCCAACATAGGGAGTTAGATATTAAATGTCTACTCTTTCTCATGTAATTACAAATATAGGAATATTTTATCCAATCATGGTAGGAGATAACCCAAAAAGGATAAAGGGAATCTAAATATTTATTACAAAGAATTCTACGACATAGATCATCCTCTTATTAGAAATTTTTTGATAAGAGCTTGACCCCAAGAGTTGTATTAACATAAAAAATATACATGATTCCATAACCACCATTATATTTAGGTTTTCAAACTTAAACCCGCTTCATGATAGATATTCCCTTAATTTTTGTAATACCATTCCAAATAAGATTCAAAATTTTATCCGTACATAAATTAATGCCTAGTAGCACATTTCCTTAACTGTGTTTCTTGCATACTATTGTTTCATGGCAGAGGCATTTTTACTAAGGGAAACAAACTTGGGATCCATCCACGGAGCTTCCTAGATTTCATTCCTATCACTTTTGATAGTTGTTAGTGATGTCAACAATTTTTGCTTGGGTATAGATGCAGGTTAGTGAATTGACATAATACATAGGGAAAATTCACCAAAAAAGTCTACAAATGAAAGGCAATAAATATTCACAAAAAACATGTTGGAAAAATCTATCTATGGTTTAACCTTTATATCAAGCACCAAAACTACTTGCACCCATATTTCTCAATATGAAATTTGGTTTATCACATCACTTAGCTGTATATCTACCTTTCATCAGGCCTTTGCAATTGTAATTTCTCAAGCACCATCACTACAAACATTCTCATAGGTCTCTACAACTATGATTTATACAAAACAATAACAAGGAGATATATAGTATGCTCTAATCTCAGTCGTAGGTTTATTTAGGTGTATGAATTAATGAGTCTAGGAAAATATGCAAAACAACAAAATAGGAAATATAGTACGCTTGAATACCATCTGTAGTGTTAATGCATTATAGGTTCATAATTATGTGTCCATCATAGTGGTGTTACAAACATAGCAAGAAATGAAGCAAACTAAAACACAAGAACATTTGAAGGCATGACTTTGTGATGGATTAAACTAGTATCTTAAATATCCTTCAAATCTATATTATTTTGTTCAATGGTTTCTTCTCCTACCAATGCCTGTACATACATTTTATGATCTCCAAACATCCTCAATCCCCTCCTAATGGATGAAAAAAATGTTGTTGGCTTATCTTCAATCTGCAACTTCATGGTGAGTTAGTTATAATAATGAAAAAATGAAAAATATCTTTTATGTTAAAATTGGATCTTATGTTATGAGATAGGTTTCTAATTAGCAAAGTTGTGGGGTAGACATTGTGGTGACTAGTGGTGGCACAATTGGTGTAGTATTCATCATCTTTGACATGTCTCTTGTGAGGTTGGGCAAGTCAATAGGTGTTGTGAGAGTATCCTGATATATTTTTTTGTGGTGTGACATGAGGGGTGTACATTTCAGTTCTAGTCATTTAAAATTTTTGTATTAAATATATGGTTTATTATAATATATATTACTTATTATAATATTTTTTATTATAATAAATACATTTATATCTTCAAATATAGTCTACAATATATTTTAATACTTTTTATAATTTACTATATTGTATATATTATACTAAATATCACATTATATATATATATATATATATATATATATATATATATATATATATATTATATTTTATTCTATACCATCGTATGTTACATATTGAACCATATTAAACTAAATTTATGTATTATTAAAATATATATTATATAACAAAAATTATAAGTCCAAGTGTCTTAAATTTAGGGCATGTGTATGACATGACCCATCTTATATACAATATCAGATAAAACACCCTTTCAATTGTTCCCATCATCACCATCTAGTTCACTTGGAAAACTTTCATCACCTCCAATTTATGTTATTTTCCCTACCTTCAATTTATGTAT